>QLSS01000234.1:772-24124 GCA_024372645.1 Trichomalopsis sarcophagae
TATATATATATATATATATATATATATATATATATATATATATATATCATAATTTAATTACTATTAGATTTATATAAGTTTATTATGTACTCTAACGGTTCTCTAATGCTATTTCTAACGAATATTTCAAATATATATATATATATATATATATAGCTCTTCAGGGAAGCATTTTTCCCTATAGACGTGGATATACTTATTTTTGTAAAATTTTCTCACCTTTTTAATAGAAATATCTTTGACGTCATATATTTATGTTGTACCTATCTTATCAACCATTTAAACTTTAATATTGGTAAAAGTAAAAGTAATAAAGTAATACCTTTTTATAGTACAAAAGTTCCTATATTAAATTTGTATATAAGTATTACAAAAAATGATTAAAAAATGATTAAATTATTACCAGATAAAATCTAAGTTATCAAGCGCAAAGCACGCTAATCTAATTCAGTATAATAAATAAGAGATTATAATTAGTTTGTATTAAAAATATAATTTTATCAATATATAAGGTTAATAATAATTCATTGGAACTTATATCTTAAAAAATACATTTAATCAATATTAAGTAATAAAATTTATTTAGTATAACAATCTACAGTTAGAATATAGGCCCGATACACGTCCCGTACCGACTGCTCACAGCGGCCATGACGTCAAGTCGACACAGTCACTTGATCTGCTGCTTAACGCACATAAAACTAAATAACTAAACGCACTTACAGACACTTAGTAGGGGCTGCGCGGCTACTGGGCCAAGCGGGTTCTGGGCCACCAAATACCGATACATGGTAACTCATATTAGTAGATCCCGGTTTTACCGACATAGCATTGCATATCGACCGTGCTGTCAGCGGTGATGCCCCCCATAAACCAGTGTTGTCGACGGTGGCGCCCCCCGTTACCCCACCCCCCTCCATAGCTCAGAGGTAATTTACTTTATCGACCTGGAATGGATAATTTGGAATAGGATTTGCAGGATTAAAAGTTGAGATAAACTAGTGTTGCCGACGGTGGCGCCACCGTTACCAACCGAACCTGTTTTACCAAACATGATTGGTTGAAATTTCAATATGGCTGATTTGTTCAGGTGCTAACATCTAGACGCTGGCTGAGTCTCTGAGCAATGAGCATCTAGCCATCCTGAGAGCATATGAAACTTCTAATAATATTTAGGCAGGGCATATACAATGACTTCATCAGTTTTTGATGTTACTGATGAAGGAATAGGATTTTAGGGTTTCGTGATAGTACAAATATAAATCCAGTATTCATGATATAGTTTATACTTTATTTATAAAAATCCTTATTTTTTATATGAGTATACATATTGTATTATAGCTAAAATATATATATATATAAAAGCTCTTATAATTAAAACACATCTCGAAATTTTTATTTATTACGTGTATATTCTTATAACTAAATGTAAGTATTAAAAAATTTTTAAAATAAATACAAATTATAGAATTTAGCAAAATAATAATACAAAATAAATGTATATATAAGATCACAGTGCGCTCCCGACAGCACAGTATATAAAACTTATACTTGCCATCTGGTCGCTCCCAACGGTACAATGTATACGACTTATACTTGCTATCGGGGCGCTACCGCACTCCTTGACATAGTCTTAAGCTAAAATTTATCGTCTATAAATAGTGTTGTAAATAGCGTTAGAACAGTTTGAGTACATTGTAAACTTATATGAATCTAATAGTAATTAAATTGTGATTTATAAATTGACATAGTCTTTTAAGCTAAAAGTGATCGCCTATATATATATATGACGATTCTAATCATTCGAAGTAGTTCCTTTAATTGTTCTAGTCTTCAGATCTCTTTATATTCAATAAGACTCGATTAAAACGTTAGTGGGATACATAATATGTCTTGTTATGTTAAATTTTATTTTTATTGAATAAAAATAATAAAAACTACACAATAATGCATTATTGTTCATTTTCCTAGCCTATTTGTTTTATATTCATAATTATTTATGTAGACGGCATCCACTTATAGGTTTCAGTTGTTGTGATCGCAAACATTCGCTTTTAATACAATTTTAAAATAATAATTAATTGGAATTATTAATTTCTGAAGGTGCCCGTACAATCTATTCTACTTTAATGACCTATTCAACGCATCATTTGTTGCTTAATTAATCTTTTTAAAATATTTTGAAGCGTCCAATTATTAGTATCCATTCTTGCATTCTCGTAGGTATTCATATAGTTGTCCAATTACTGGGTATTTAGAATACTAAATTTAAACTAAATTATTGTTCTTTGATTTTATAATTTATATACCATTTTTTTTTTTTTAAAGATAGATAAATTCTTCGGACTACTTTGTAGAATTGACTGTATCCTAATAATTGTTATATAATTCGTCGGAAATGCCTTGTGAACATATTAGGTTATGAAATGTGTCCAATGATTTAGTATTTTACTATACTCCCTTTCAACTGTAAGTCTCTGAAGTGAAAATATGTGCCGCCGGCTTGTGGCCGCTAGCTTACTCATTATAATATTTAGTCACCTCATTATTCAAACAAGTGTTAATTATTATTATTATCCACCTTCTAATGCAACAAAAAATATATAAATAGTTATATGTGTATATCTTATACAACAGTAATATATATGAATACAGGTTTATATTTTTTCAGATACGTAGCTCAATTGACACTCGAAATTTTGAAAGATATCCACCTGATAAAGAATTACCTCCAGATGAAAATTCCAATTGGGATATTGAATTCTAATCTAATGATAAGAAAACAATTATATATGTGTTTATTTCTTTAACCCAAACTTCTTTTCCTCACCTTTTTTTGACCCTTTTATTTTTATCTGCATTTTTTGTTAGATTTGTAATGCTATTACAAAATACAAGACAAATATTCATAATGTTATATTTATAAGGAAAGATATATTTAGAATGTACAATACAAGCAAGTGTATTCATATTACAAAGATTTGTAGTGTATATTTAACTCAAACAAAATATATGCATTTCTAAGAAAAACGCGAGCGTTTGTGTAGGTGTGCGAAAAACGCTTTGATATTTTTCATTATAGGTACCTTGTTTTCATTGACATTTTGGTTTAATGGAGTACAAATATTTATTCATTTATAAATAAATATTGTGACATGGCAAATCCAATTCAAAAAGAAAGTGAAAAATCACAAAAGTAGTAAACATAAAAAAAAGAAAGTCACCGGAGAAGAAAATTGGTCTTCAATGTCCATCATTGACTAAAAATTAACTCATATCATTGCCAAAAAAAATCATAGAACTTGATAGTATTGTTAAAAATATTCCTATTAAATGTTCTAATTTTTTACAAAAGATATAATATATTTACGACCCCAGGACCAAGAAGTAAGATTCTGCAACAAATCCGACATAATTATATGCAGATATACTAAACCATTATAAAAATTAATTTAAAAACTAGCAAGAACCGCTCGCTTCGGTCGTAATTTACAAATTAATTGTTATATTATTTAATTATTTTACGTGTCATTATCAAGTGGCGCGGTAGCAATACGAAGGCGAGTTTGAGAAGCAGATGAAGCCGTGGCGCCCGCGCTAATATTTACTTCTACGTTGTGTTTCGCACTTTTCATTACAAAGAAATAAATGCATTTCTTTGTTGTCACTAATATATTTTGACTTATATGATATTTTATTATACCTAACTATGATTTTTAACAAAAATATTAATAAAAACAGCTAGCTTTGATATAATAGAGAAGTGTGTCATTCACCAAATGCTCAAATCAAATCAAATCAAAAAACATTAAGACCGTTAAGTTAACCGCAATAAGTGTTAGAACCGTGAAGTTAGTCGCACAGCTATATACAAATGAATATTGCTTTGTCTTCGGTTTTCTGCATGCTCGCTCACATGTAGTTTTTAGTGTCGGGCGGTGTCTATGTGTACAGTGTGGCTGATTACGAGGTCTAGGTGGTGCGCTTCGTGGTTCTTGGTGTCTAGGCTTACTTAACATAAAATTATATTATATAATGATTAATTAGGAACAACTTTCAAGATATTTACTACGTAACTTGTGTTACGTCCGAATGAGCGCAACTCACCAATATACTTACGTGTGCCGAGTTCCTATCGTAATATTATTTGATTTGTATTGTAATAAAGGAAATCCCTTTTGGCTACCGCAGACGCGGTCACTGCCTTCCGGGAAAGGGAGCCGGATAACGAAATCACTCAGACGGGGTTAAGTTTTAAAACAATTACTATAATGTATTTCACTCGTATTAGAAGAGAGAGAAAAGTACCTTTTACAATGTGTGTGTATGTTTGTGTGTGTTTGTCTGAAGATGCACGCCAGCAGGAGGTTGCAGCTGTGGATCCTCAGCGCCCGTTTCCTGCGTCGGTGGTTCAGTACGGTCAGGCTGTTGATGGGCCGTCGGCTCCCAGCTTCTCTCCTTTATGGTAAACAAGTGTAGACAGATGGGCGCCTCGATGCGTCGGCTTCCTTTTGGAGACGAGAGGGTGATGCGCTTTGACGAACGCCAACACGTATATCTCCGTTCACTATATGGACTGTCGATTTGGGCTAAGTCCCTTTAAATTGCGCACTGTTAACTCGTATTTATAATTGTTGTTGGTCTGGCGACTGGCAGCGATTCGGCTTGTAAAGCGACTTCAGGAAAACTGACTACGAGCACCCTTTTGCTCCCGGTCTTTATATACTAGATTTTCGTATTTTTCGTCATTCCATTTTTGGAGATGCTAACATAAGATTTCCTTGTGACACTTGCTCTAATGGAAAGGTGACAGGTCAATTCATAAAATCTTAGTTTTATTACTTCTAATTTTGGGGAATCGGGCTTGTAACTAGCTCTCCCGCTGCTTTCCGTTGCCTGCGCGCTCTTTGAGAGTGCGCTCGTGAGACTTTCTCGATTGTTTTAAATTAGAAAGGTCGTAACTCGCTGTTTTCTTCTTGCCGCCTGTTCTCGTGAATCTAAAATCGTCTGCCTGGATTTCTTTGTATCGCGATATTTTTCATTTTTATGTGTGACATCGTTGCGGAGTGTCGCGATATTTATGAGGTTTCTCTATTAGCTTGTTTGTTTCGTATTGTGGTCTATGTCTATTTTACTCTGCCATTTTTACGGTAGTCGGCTTAGATGCGTATTGGCTGCTGGCTCTTTAGTTTTATTTTGGTAAGGCATGATCTCTTTTCTCAGCGTGTGGTTGCTGCGATGGCGACGCGTCATGAGTGTATGTGTCTGTTTCAGTGTGTACGTGTGCCATTATTAATTGTTTTATTCTGTTTTTGTGCGTGTAGTGGAATTTAGGATTTCCTTACGTCTGTACTTTTCTATGTTTCATTACATCGCGTTTATGTGCGTAATGGAATTGTGAATTCCATTACACCTCCCCGCCCGAAAAAGAACGGATGAGTGAAACTCGACCTTCGTAAAAAAAAAAAAATTTTGTATGTGTGTAGTGTGTGTGTATATGTGTATAATATTCTATAAATAATGATGGGTAATATCATTCTCCGCGTACCATTATCTATTTACATAGTCTATTGTAAGGTACTTTTCGTGGATACATAGATTATTTGTTAAAAAAAAATTTTGTTCTCTTTTTGTTACGACATGTATGTGTATATATATATATATATATTGTAACGTGGTAGTTCGACTACACGTTCCAAGCGAGAATTTGCGCCGCGAGGCACCGACAACCGCGCGACGTGGCAGGTCGAGCCACGAGCAGGCGCGTAGAGGGGGGAGTAGTTCGCGTGGGGAGCGCGCGCAGCGCTGGCCCCGCGGCCATGTGTTGCCGCATGAGGAGAGCTCGCTCTCTTTTCGCTCCGATCGCTTCGACCGATAGGACGCCTAAACTCTCTCCTCAGCTCTCGATCGGCCTCGAATCTCCCGCATCCGTGCGCCATTGCAGCTCGCCTTCACCTTCGTTACCGTAGCAAGTAAGTAACAGTGTAATAGTGTGCGAATTAACTAGTGCGGCTGTGCCTCGGGTGAACGCGACGCGACGTGATTAGTGTGACGCGATGTATCTCGACGAACGCGGCAATGGCGGCGAGCCGAGTGCCGTGAGGACTCGTCGCCGGTTGCGATTGATGTAAAGCTCTCGATCGCCCTCGCTATCGTTTCCCTGACGCTACCGTTGTCCTTCAGTCAAGCTACCGCCTGCCTGTCCCACGCCCAAGCTCTCGATCGCCCACGCTATCGTTCCCTGGACGCTACCGTTATCCCTCGCTCAAGCTACCGTTTGCTTCTACCATGCCCCCGCTCTCGCACAAGTTCTCGCTATCGTTGCCCAGGTAGGGCATATATTTCCTCGCTATCGTTCTCCTCCCGTATCGCATCTCCCCGCTATCGTTTCCCTCGTCCCTCCCGCCTCTCCAACCAGCTACCGATTACTGTATACTACCGAGCTACCGTTAGTACATAAATTAGCGATTAGGTTAAGTTAGTCCTTTGTCAGAGTATCCTTAAGCGATTATTAGGACGCACGAGCGTGTGCGTAAAGTATGAGTGAGCACTGGGTGCCGTCGTGCGGCCGTGTCGGAGTCGACATGTCGCGAATGTTTTTCGGGAAGTAAAATGAGGGAGCGGGCTTGCACGATTGCGGTATATGGAAAAATAAGCGTTTGATGGGTCGGGGAATCGCATAGCTCGCGAGAGTACGCCGCGACGGACGCGCTGGTCGTCGGGGCCGGTAGACGACCAGAGAGGCGAGGCGGGTACTCGCCCGCGCCGGCAAGTCGGCGGGCGGCGCGCTGACGAGCGTGGCGTCGGCGTCGATTGTTCGGTGGGCGCGAGTGATCTCCCCGGAAGGAGATAAGACTTTCTAAAATTTGTTGCGGGGCCGCGTGTGCAGGCTCGCTTCCCATCACGACGACCTCGACCGGCGGTGCGGAGCACCGCTTAATGATTAATTAAGTCAGCGTAGTGCCTCTGGGTTGTAGAGGCCGTAGGTTCTCGGCAGGTTGCCGTTGGTTGTTAAAAGAATAAGTGAGAAATAAATACGACATATCATACCCGCAGCAAGCTTTAATGAGTTTTATAACCCACGATCCTGATCGATACTCTACCCGCTCCTGGAGCTAGCCGAGCTCAACTCCCGCGCCGCCGGGCCCCAACACACGGTGGCGCTCTCACGGAAAGGGGATCGCGGGATCCTCGGCATCCATATGCCTGGCGCCCTGGGCCGAGGCGGCCCGCCGCCGTGTATGCATAGGGGTGTGACGGCGCGCGAGACTAGATTTAGGGAGCGCTGGGCTTACCGAAAAACCCCGCGTTTCAACTGGCGCCCGACTTGCTCGTGAAATGATTCTCATGCGAGCTGCTGCGGGCGGATATGGCCGTACATGGCATGTTCTCGAATGTACGAAATGGGGTATCAAGTAGAATTGTGAACCCCGAGTGAGTATGTCAATTAATTCAAAGATGACGTAAATGCGAATTCAAATTAGATAGTAGTAGCTAGATAAGTAAGAAGTAGATTTAAGTTATGCGTTTAAACTTATATATTTCATAAGAACTTACAAGCAAATGATACCGACTCGACACACTTATAAACAGACGAACTGAGCGGACGTTACGACACGTACAATAACAAGGGCAAATCGCCGCGCAGCTACCGCATACCGAAAACAAACGGACCGAGCGGACGAAGCGACGTATACAATAACAAGGGCAAATCGCCGCTTAGCTATCGATACCGAACCTAGTAGACACTAGCGAAACGTTACTCCTAACAAATAAGACAATAGCTATCACTTGCGATCCAGTTAGCAACAGTGACAGAGCTCGCGTTCGCAACCTCTAAAGCTCACGTGCCTTCACAAAAATCACAAATATGGTCAAGCCGTTGAACATACAACCAGCCCTCGCGAATAACAACAGCTATCGCTTGTGCGTGGACGTGCGTTATATTAACCAAGTAGTATCGAATAGACAATCGGGAACGACAACAAAACAAGACTCGCCCGACGTATCAACAGAGGCAAGCCAACCGACAAGGTCGACGACAAGGACGCTCAAGCGCGCCACACGGCGATAGAGGCGCTCTCGCGCGCTGACGCCAACAGTCAAGCGCTCACTTCGATCTCAGACCCCGACTAGGCAACTTCGAAGCTGTTTCGACGTAATCACTCCGCAGGCACAGCACGTAATTGCAAACTAGAATCGGCGCGAGCGTTCGGACGAAAGAGCACCGTTAGAATTTAAGTGAATCAACCACCTTGCGACCTAGTGTTCTATAGAAATATATAAACTAAGTGTAATACCGACGACTCGACACTAAGGTAAGCGGAAATTGAGGAGGCTGGTGATACCCAGAAGGCTTCCCGTAAGTACCTTTCACACTCATGTGTGTGAACCAAATATAATTTTTTTTTTTTTTTGGTGTTAATAATTTTCCCCGGGGGGCGTGAAGGGTTTTTCCTTCTTCTTCAATCACTCGATGCCAATAGTGTTGTATGCGAACTATCGAGCGCTTAATACTCTCCTTTCTCACCCTAAGAACAATCGCGACCTCAACGAGAACCCTTGTTAAACATTAATAATTAGAAATACAGCAAAAAAAAGGGAGAAAATAACCAGACACACTTTAACTCGTTCTCGTAATATACAACTACCGCAAGCTACCGAGGAATTACATAACCAAGCCGTACTTTAAAATACTATCGACTATAATTGACTACTTAACCCACAGCTACCGAAAATTAAATACGGTGATACACTACCGCTCATTGTTTTATGTAGACGTGAGACAGTAACCAAAACTCAAAGACGCCACGGAGCGCTATCTTGTTACCTTACCGAACAGCTAACGGAAAAATAATTTAACACCGAATATTACTACCTCCGACAATCAAGTTACCGAAAATTTAATAACAAAGCTATCGTAAATTAGGATCGAGCGAATTTGAACTGCCGCACTACACGTAACGATCGGAAAATTAAACCAAATATTTTCTTTCTCACACAGCTACCGACTCTACAGTTATTAGAGAAAGGACTTAACATTAAATTCTAAAGTAAAATTACACTACTGTACCCCGCGCAATATCGACAGGCATACATCTTTTTTCTTTTTTTTCGATTTTCTTTTTTTCCGTCCTTAAACAATGACGGACGCAGGTCAGAAGGAGGAAGAAATTAACCATTGGGTATTGAGACTGACAATAGAGGACTTGCGCACGGAACTTTCGAGTAGGAACCTAAATGTAGAGGGCGATCTCAAAGACTTGCAGATACGTCTCGCAGACGCACTTTACGTAGAAAGAGGCATTGATTCGATGTCGGGGACAGCTGGCGGCAGTAAAGGGGAGGGAAATAGACTAAGTCTAGGTCAGCTCGGAGTAATTCCTGAAACAAACACGCTGTCGACTCAGGACGCAAGACTGAATTCCCTAGACAAACCTCCACTCCGCGAATCGAAAACGAGCACACCCGACCCCAAAACGCCCTCGAAAATTCCATCGTGGAATTTTACGAACACCCAAAACTTCGCGCCTCCCTCACAAAACATCAATACTAGGGTAGCAACGTCCACTCAAACACTACCACTGGGCGTAATTAGTTCTGAGGGAACAATCGAACGCACAGGATTCAGCAGTAGCACACCACTTCTATACCCCGCAGGTAAATTCCCGATTAACCCAGGGAACGCGACAACGAAACGCAATCTTGAACCCCAAGCGCAGCACCGCGAGGGCCGCCAGGATCGAACGGATTTCGACAGGACTTACGGGACACCCGGTAGACGCACCGTACACTTCGTGCAAGAAACGTTTCGGGATAACCCAACCTTCGCGGAACAACACCCCCGGGATCGATCTAATAATTTCCCAAATGATAGACAAATAGATAGGAGTCGACAATGGACCCCTAACCACGTCTTTGAATTTCTTCGAAAATGCAGAATGCGTTTTTCGGGTCGCCGGGACGAAGACGCGGAGGAGTTCCTGCGTCGCATTACGGAAGGCAGACGTTTCATGGAAGTACCAGACACAGAACTGATCGCGATGCTACCATTCCTCTTAGAAGGAATAGCTTTAAATTGGTTTAGAAATAATTCACATAAATGGAGATCGTTCGAAGAATTCGCGTCGGACTGGCGCAAACGCTTCCTAGATGCGAACTTCCAACACGCGTTACAAACGGAAGTACAGAAACGGACTCAAGGACCAAACGAACCGGTGGCCGACTACTTAACGTGTTTACGTACGATATTCCGCAGACTGGAACCGAGACTGACCCCCGACCGAGAATTAGACATAGCATGGAGAAACATGGCGCCGCGAATTCAATTAAAAATCGACATTAACGACATTTTCGACTTAGACGACCTCGAACGTGCCGCAGTCCAGAAAGAGAAAGGACTACGAATTGCTAGGGACTACAGACCTCCACCTAGTGCGAATGATTCATTGCTACCGAACGTCGCGTACAGAGATAGCAATTACACGAGAGTACAACGACTTAACAGACCGGGCTTGGCCAATCTCGACATTACCGAAGACGAACAACTAGACGATAGTTTTAACGATAGCATGGACCCATCATTTTTCGATTCTGACGACGAATGGGACTTAGCAAACCTAACGATAAGAGACGGACAAAATAACCGACAACGCACAAATTACCGACAAAATAGAAATGACAGCGCTACCGCAAATCAGCAAAACCAAGGAAATTCGCGACTCAGATCCGACCAAAATGGCGTACGCTCAGACAGATGTCATAACTGCGGAGAATCGGGACACTTCGCACGCGAGTGCAACGGTCCGCGGAGAGTGTTCTGTCGTAAATGCGGGGAACGAGGAACCATAGAAAAACTCTGCCCGAAATGCAACCCCAAAAACATATTTTGCTATCGCTGCGGTAGATTAGGTGTGACCCAAAAAGACTGTCCGGATTGTTCGGGAAACGGAAAGTGAGGTCGCCCGGGGAGGCGGGAGCGACCGACGTTAACAGTCTAACCGCCCCTAAAGTATCGATTAATAACTTAACACACGGGAAAGACGAACTCGACGAAGCTACCGTACAAATAATGGATAAAAAACTGACTGATTCGACTCTCGCTCTAGAAAGCTTAACATTCAAAGAATACTTTTCAGATATAATAGATATCGCAGTTAATGACACAGAAACGGAAAACGAGACGCTTTACGTACTACCGCTAAAGAAAAGACACAATCTGCTGTACTTAAAAGTCATTGCGCTTGAATCGGAAATACTAGCCCTCGTAGATTCGGGCGCCTCAAGCACATTCATCGGAAAAGAACTTTATCATCGCGCAATGACCTATGGCATAAAATTAATTAATAGTATACGCGGAAATGTAACTACAGCTGTGGGTGTGGTAGAACCCATTAAAGGCGGAATCAAATTATCAATTAAAATCAAGAAAGTGACGAAACAGTTAACGGTACGCGTACTTGACAAACTGGACTATGACCTGATACTTGGTATCGACGCTCTCGAGATGTTCGAAATGAACATAGACTTCTCGACATGCACGTGGAATTTCCGTAGCAACAGACAGGTAAAATTTACATTCGACCATCCCACGACAACCGCAATGACGAAAACCGATTCTCGGGCATGCGGATTACGAGACCTAGACCGCGATCAAGAGAAAAGACTCAGTGATTTTCTTACGCGCGAGCTACCACCTGACACGGGAAAATTAGGACTGACAACGGTACTACAGCATAAAATCGACGTAAACGGACACCCTCCAATTAGACAACGTAGCTATCCGGTTTCGAAAGTTAAAGAACAAGCACTTCATGCGGAAGTGGACGAAATGCTAAGTCAGGACATCATCGAGCCCTCACACAGCGATTGGGCATCACCCGTAGTAATGGTAAAGAAAAGCAATGGTACATATCGATTCTGCCTCGACTTACGTAAAGTAAACCAAGTTTCTAAAAAAGACGCTTATCCACTTCCACTGATGGACGCAATCTTAGATAACCTAAGGCGAGCTCGCTATATTTCGACCATAGACCTTAAACAAGCATACTTTCAAATCTTATTGGAGGAAAAGAGCAGAGAAATAACAGCGTTCATTGTACCGGGACGCGGTTTATTCCATTTTAAAAGACTTTGCTTCGGCCTCTCAGGCGCGCCAAGTACATTTCAAAGATTGCAAGATAAAATATTAGGCCCGGGCCTACAACCGCACGTATTCTATTACTTGGACGACATATTAATAGTCACAGAAAACTTTGACGATCATCTCCGCTATTTAAAAATCGTTCTGGATAAGCTCAAGGGAGCAAACTTAACACTAAACAGGGATAAATGCGAATTCTGCTGCGCGTCAGTGAGATACTTGGGTTTTGTTATCAACGAGGAAGGGTTAAAAATAGACACCGAAAAAGTAGCACCCATTAGAAATTACCCCCCACCGAAAACGCTGCGCCAAGTTAGACGCTTTATCGGGATGGCATCCTGGTACCGTCGATTTATCAAAGACTTCGCGACAATAATCGAACCAATTACCCGACTTCTCCACAAGAAACAAACATGGGAATGGGGGCCCGCACAATCCAAAGCATTTGACACCTTGAAGGAATTATTGACATCAGACCCTATCCTAATTAGACCAGATTTTGAGAAACCGTTTGCAATCCACACAGACGCAAGCATGGTAGGACTGGGAGCAGTTTTAACCCAAACGATCGATGATACGGAACACGTAATTGCGTACGCAAGTAGAGCCCTCTCAAGTCCGGAGAAAAACTACACAACTACGGAATTAGAATGCCTAGCGGTCGTATGGGCGTGTGAGAAGTTCAGACGCTACGTGGACGGATCCCCGTTTACGGTCATCACGGATCACAGCAGCCTACTGTGGTTACAAAACCTCAAAAACCCTCAAGGTAGATTAGGGAGGTGGGCGATGCTACTGCTGGAACAGGACATTACGGTAATACATAGAAAGGGAGCCCTACACCAAGTGCCCGATGCACTGTCGCGAATGTTTGAAAGTGCAACGGAAACGCTAGCCTCAATTTCCGATACCCCCGCAGACTGGTACGATAAACGTATCGAGGACGTAAAGAATAATCCGAGGAAATTCTCAGACTGGAAAATTATTAACGAACGATTGTATCGCAGGGTCGAAAATCCGGTACTAGACGCGATAACTAACGATGGCTCGGAATGGAAACTAGTCCTCAAAACGGCAGAACGAGAACAAGCACTCTTTGAAGCCCACGAGACTACCCAAGCGGGACACTTGGGAATCGAAAAGTCTTACGCGCGTTTATCGCAAGATTACTTTTGGCCCGGAATGTTCAAGGATGTAACGTATTACATCAGAGGTTGCGACGTATGCCAACGCACGAAAGTAGATCAGAGGTTGGCCCCAGGGCACCTAGGTCAAAGAGTAATCGAACACCCCTGGGTAGTAGTCGCGGCGGACATAACGGGACCATTTCCAACGAGTAAATCGGGCATGTCATACGTACTCGTAATTCAAGATCTCTTTACAAAATGGGTCGAATTAAGAGCGTTGAGAAAAGCTACCGGAAAGAGCATTAGAGACGCGCTTTTAGACCTAGTCATTAACCGATGGGGAACCCCTCGCGTTTTACTAACAGACAAAGGCACGGAATTCGTGAATAACATAATGTCGTCGCTTGCTACCGAACTTAAAATCCACCACTCGAATACACCTCCCTACAGGCCACAAGCAAACCCAGTCGAAAGGTTCAATAGAGTATTAAAAACTATGATATGCGCATTTATTGGTCAGGACCATAGAGATTGGGATAAGCACCTGCTCGACTTTCGTTTCGCATACAACACGGCCAAACACGCCTCCACAGGGGTAACACCAGCCTTCCTCAACTTTGGCCGCGAACCATTACCCGTACTTAGCTTGCGCAAAGAACTAGAAGCAATACCGGACATCGACAAAACAGACGAAGCAACCTGGGTTGCACGCATGCGACGACTGACAGCAATACACGACTGGATCGTGCACAACATGGAGACAGCACACGACCAACAAGCCCAACTCTACGACAAAAAGCACCGCGCAATGACATTTGTAGCGGGTGAGAAGGTATGGGTGAAAAATCGGGTTTTATCTAATACGGCTAAAAATGTAACAGCAAAGCTTGCTAATAAGTTCAAAGGTCCGTTCACGGTTACGAAAGTGATATCACCACTAATTTACGAATTAGCCGGAAAAGATGGTAAAGTATTACCGCGCATCCACATTACCGACCTCAAACGCTACAATCCTTCAAGACAGACAGACAATACACCCTGAACAGACGCACTGCCCTCAATCTTCTCCAGCATTCCTCGCTAATGCTACACCATTCTTCCAGGCTTGCACATCACCCACGCTATCGCCAGAATCTTCGCCTCAAGCACGCTACCGCCCACGCACTCAAGTTTTTTTTTTTCTCGCTCACACACACCAACTACACTCACCCTCACTCACGCAAACACTCACCAATAATAGCTACCGGACGAAAACACACAGCCGTAAACGCTACCGACACAGACGCACGCCACTCGACCGCGACGAACCACAAGACGACCATGTCTCGACCACACTCAGCAGACGAAGACATCCTTCTGGGTGACACCTCTGACTTCGACGTGGACGTCGAAGGGGAGTACGTGCTGCTCAGCAGCGACGACGAGGTTGAGGCACTGCCGACCACTGAGGCGCCACCCACCACCGAGGCGCCTCAATCGCCACCTACGCCTCAGGACCACCCTTCGTCAACACCCCGCCCCCCTAGGGAGAAGGGGGAATCCCAATCGATGGATTGGGATAGGGAGTCCTCGGACGACGAGCCACCCATCCGTCGACCGCACACGAGACCTCGCGCTAGCGACGAACCTCCCCTTCGCCGACCCCACACAAGACCACGCTACGAACGATGGACAGATGACGCGGAAGACCCGGAATATGAGACGCTGTGGGCCTACGAGCCCCTCGACGAGCACGTCGACAAAATCGAGGCCTTCCTCCGCGACAACCCCCCAATCCGAGACGCCGTTCAGGAAACGCTGAACAGGGTTGTCGAGGTGGTGCGCAGCCGACCATGCAAGGCAGCAGGGTCCACCCTACCCTGCATGGGTAAAGTGGACGTGCCCGTGGTGGTGGCCTCTCGCTCGCGTCGACACTTCTCGGTGCGACCGCTACGACCATCGGTCGACGCCGAGACCTGGACAGGACGAACGACGACAGACACGACGACTCAGACTAAATCCTCGGAGACCGACGAAAAAGGGACGCAGACGACAACGTCTACAATCAACGCGGAAACGCAGACGACCCAACCGACGGACGCTAAAGCCGAGGAGGAGGCGGGACGACCCAGCGGTCAGGGCGAACCCCACCAGGAGCAGGTCACACCCTCGGCACCGACCCCCGGACCAACATCAGGGCCAACACCACTGACGCCACACCGGCGCCCCGAGGACTTCACGGGTTGGCAGACCATCAACGGCAAGCCGGTGTTTGTAAACGCTCCTCGACCAGGGTGCTGGGCCTGCGGGAGCTCCGACCACCGAGCTCCACGCTGCCCTGACCGTCAACGCCACAACTACCGCTATTGCTTCCGGTGTGGCCGGGGCAACGTCACCATTCGCGACTGCCCCGTCCACGGCGAGGAGTGGCGAGCCCAGGGTCCATACATCCCCTCCCGGGGCACCAACATCCCTCGGGACCAACTGCCCCCTCGACGATAACACCGACACGACACGACGACTGACGAGACTCTTACTTAGCTACCGACCTTGACTTACCGCCCGCTCTCGATTACTCTTACACGCCTTCGGTCTCGACACACCTGTGACTTCCACAACGACCCGACACTCACACACGCTACCGCCTGCAGTTACCGCTACACACACACCCACACGAACCACCTCAGCTATCACCACACCTCACACACATAAAATCATCACCGTTCGCGTTATTTTTTTTTTGTGTCTTAACCGCGCTATCGAAATAAAAAATATAACTAACCGATCTAACGCCTTGATGTTGAACATTATTTCTTACCCCACCACCCCATATTACCTTCTCACTCAACAAGCTTGCGGGGTAAGTTCAAGCGAACTAGGGCCAGCGAGGAAGCCATTATCACCGGACGACGTCAACCACTCAGCAACCAGGCGGCCACCATCGAGCAAAGGGACCAACTACAGCGCAACCCCGTCACCCCAGGAAGAAGGGAGTTGTAACGTGGTAGTTCGACTACACGTTCCAAGCGAGAATTTGCGCCGCGAGGCACCGACAACCGCGCGACGTGGCAGGTCGAGCCACGAGCAGGCGCGTAGAGGGGGGAGTAGTTCGCGTGGGGAGCGCGCGCAGCGCTGGCCCCGCGGCCATGTGTTGCCGCATGAGGAGAGCTCGTTCTCTTTTCGCTCCGATCGCTTCGACCGATAGGACGCCTAAACTCTCTCCTCAGCTCTCGATCGGCCTCGAATCTCCCGCATCCGTGCGCCATTGCAGCTCGCCTTCACCTTCGTTACCGTAGCAAGTAAGTAACAGTGTAATAGTGTGCGAATTAACTAGTGCGGCTGTGCCTCGGGTGAACGCGACGCGACGTGATTAGTGTGACGCGATGTATCTCGACGAACGCGGCAATGGCGGCGAGCCGAGTGCCGTGAGGACTCGTCGCCGGTTGCGGTTGATGTAAGCTCTCGATCGTCCTCGCTATCGTTTCCCTGACGCTACCGTTGTCCTTCATTCAAGCTACCGCCTGCCTGTCCCACGCCCAAGCTCTCGATCGTCCTCGCTATCGTTTCCCTGACGCTACCGTTGTCCTTCATTCAAGCTACCGCCTGCCTGTCCCACGCCCTAGCTCTCGATTCGTGTCCGCTATCGCTCCATTGAAGCTACCGTTGTCCTTCATGCAAGTTACCGTTTGCCTGTCCCACGCCCTAGCTCTCGATCGCTTTCGCTATCGTTCCCTGGACGCTACCGCTATCCCTCGCGCAAGCTACCGTTTGCTTCTACCATGCCCCCGCTCTCGCACAAGTTCTCGCTATCGTCGCCCAGGTAGGGCGTATATTTCCTCGCTATCGTTCTCCTCCCGTATCGCATCTCCCCGCTATCGTTTCCCTCGTCCCTCCCGCCTCTCCAACCAGCTACCGATTACTGTATACTACCGAGCTACCGTTAGTACATAAATTAGCGATTAGGTTAAGTTAGTCCTTTGTCAGAGTATCCTTAAGCGATTATTAGGACGCACGAGCGTGTGCGTAAAGTATGAGTGAGCACTGGGTGCCGTCGCGCGGCCGTGTCGGAGTCGACATGTCGCGAGTGTTTTTCGGGAAGTAAAATGAGGGAGCGGGCTTGCACGATTGCGGTATATGGAAAAATAAGCGTTTGATGGGTCGGGGAATCGCATAGCTCGCGAGAGTACGCCGCGACGGACGCGCTGGTCGTCGGGGCCGGTAGACGACCGGAGAGGCGAGGCGGGTACTCGCCCGCGCCGGCAAGTCGGCGGGCGGCGCGCTGACGAGCGTGGCGTCGGCGTCGATTGTTCGGTGGGCGCGAGTGATCTCCCCGGAAGGAGATAAGACTTTCTAAAATTTGTTGCGGGGCCGCGTGTGCAGGCTCGCTTCCCATCACGACGACCTCGACCGGCGGTGCGGCGCACCGCTTAATGATTAATTAAGTCAGCGTAGTGCCTCTGGGTTGTAGAGGCCGTAGGTTCTCGGCAGGTTGCCGTTGGTTGTTAAAAGATTAAGTGAGAAATAAATACGACATATCATACCCGCAGCAAGCTTTAATGAGTTTTATAACCCACGATCCTGATCGATACTCTACCCGCTCCTGGAGCTAGCCGAGCTCAACTCCCGCGCCGCCGGGCCCCAACACACGGTGGCTCTCTCACGGAAAGGGGATCGCGGGATCCTCGGCATCCATATGCCTGGCGCCCTGGGCCGAGGCGGCCCGCCGCCGTGTATGCATGGGGGTGTGACGGCGCGCGAGACTAGATTTAGGGAGCGCTGGGTTTACCGAAAAACCCAGCGTTTCAATATATATATATATATATATATATATATATATATATATATATATTTGCGTAGCGCTCTTACTATGCCGTTGCTGGCTGCTGTGTCTCTCTTATCATCGCAACAATGGCATCGCTATAGACGTTGTGCTGCTGCTGGCTGCTCGTCGATGACCTGTAGCATTGACGGGAAGAGTGGGGCAACGGAAAAATCCCGAAAATAAAGTCGAATGATTTTAAATGATATTATACTTTTTAAGTGCGCTGCGGAGCGTGTACGGGACATTGCACTCTAGGTCCAATATATATTTGCTTTAAGTTTAAATTATTTCCTCTTATTTCTTCCTCTTATTTCTCTGTAAATAAGAGGAATTTGCTTGATTTTTTCTATATTTATTATTTTACTCATTTTTTGCATAAGGTGATTTAGATTAAGACGATCGTGTGTAAGAATCTCCATGTTTTAAGAAACTTTAGTATAAGGCAAACCTAAGAGCCAACTCGGATAAAAATTAAATTTAAAATCAAACATACTCTTTCCTTGGCAACGTTTCGTCCATGGTTTTGGACCTAATCAAGCCTTTATAATATAAAATAATATACATAGAGTAATTATATGTGCATTATAACAATTTTAACAGTGCTTTAAAAACTATTCGTTAATAATACTGAAAAGATCACATATTTAATGTTAAGACATTATTGTCGAAAAAGATTTTTGTCTATAAGAGACCAACAGTCACATGTCTTGCAAGTATATACAGACGCAGTTGTCTCAAACGCAAAATTTAATGGCGAATAGGATGACGGAGATCGAGCTAAGACTGGCTCCCCTCAAACAAAGGCTTAAGGCCCTTGATAACCTGTCGCAGCTAAACACTCGCAAGAACGATGCTGAGTCAACCATCATCGTGCTGCAGTCTAAAATTGAAGATATGTCGTCATAGAGCTTCATAAATCTGCAGCCAGTGAACAACAGCAACACACCTGCTGACGGAAACTCTGTGGAATCAGCCTACCTTTGTAAAGAGCTGTCTGTCTTCAAATAACAGCAGGAGCACACAAACAACGATGACGTTGTCGTTCTCACAGGAAAGGACTCTACAAGGGATAAACTTTAAATTGCTAAAAATTTAAAATGCTAAATATTTCATCAGAGGCACGACTCCGACCTTGCTTGACTTTTGCTTAATTGATTAAAAGGATTGCCTGCTATCACACTGGGAGACAGACATCCCTTTCATCAACGGGCATGCCCTCATCACAACCACTCTTGACGTACAGATTCTACGTCACGTACCTATCACATACTCCTACAGAAACTACAAAGGAATCTGTGCTAAGGAACTAAGGGACTTCCTTAGAGCATGTGACTGGTTATCTGTCGCCACGTCATCACTCGATGAATGCACCACCGCCCTTCACTCTAACTTAACTATTGCCATAAATCATCTTGCCTCATTAAGGGATGTGACACCAGGACGTAAACGTCACAAGTAGTAAACCACGGCTTCTCGTGATCTCTTGACTGAACAGAACAGACTCTACAGATGGTTTCACAGGAGTCAACTACCTTGGAAACGATACTTTTACAGAATTGAAAGGGACGACGCTCACAGACAAGTTCAGGAGGCTAGGCCGAATTATTACTACTCATGCCTGTCAACCTTGACCGATGTTGCTGAGGTCTGGAGAGAGCTGGAAAGATTTGGAATTTCTCTCTTGAAGGCTTCATCACCATCTTACTTCTCCACAGACGAACTCAACAAGCATTTCAGCACGATCTCTAATGATCCGCTTACTTCTGCTGTTAAGGATTATCTTCACACCCTGGAGAATCTAGGCCTCTCTGAACATTTCAAGTTTAGCTCTATAACGGAATCGAATGTGTTGGCTGCGGTATTGCACTTCGACATCCAGGCCAGGGGGAGTGACGGCATCCCACAGGTCGTTATTTTAAAAACACTGCTGGTTCTCGCTCCTTTACTAAGTCAAATCTTTAACCTGTCCTTGTGCTAGTCCTGCTTTCCCAGCGAGTCTGCCTGGAGTTGTCGCTTATGTGCGCACTCAACAAAGTCAGTTGACTAACAGCCCTGACTGACTATCGTCCGATTTCACTTTTCTGATTTTTCTCCAAGACCTTTAAATGGCTAGTGCAGAGGCAAGTCTCGGAGTACTTTGAATCAAGATTCTTGCTCGACAATCTGCAAACTGGCTTGCGCACTGGCCACAGCACTCAGCCGGCCTAAGTAAGCTAACTGATGATGCCAGAGTCGGGATAAACCAAAAAGAAAGTTAGACTTCTTTCTCTTTCTGATTTTAGCGAGGCGTTTGACACTGTATGTCACATCAGGCTCTTGAGAAAGCTATCCACTTTTGGCTTCTCAAGGCAGGTCATCCGCTGGTTTGCCTCCTATATCACTGGGAGAGAGCAGGCCGTCGTTGGTGACAATATCGAACGTTCCTCACTTCGGCATCTTAAAATTAGTGTCCCGCAGGGTTCTGTTTTGGGTCCCTTGCTGTTTGTATTGTACATCAAGAACATTGGTTTCTGCCTAGATTTTTATGTCTCCCATCTTACCCTGGTAGAAATGACCCTAAGAACTGGTCATTTATTAGGTAGTAACTAGGTTAAATCCTAAGAACTGGCCAGTTACTATCCTGTTCTTAGACTCATTTCTACCAGGGTATCTATGTGGATGATCTGCAAATCTACAGCCAATGCCACCTTAAGGAGCTCGATTCTTGCTCTAACAAGACGAGTGCTGACGCCGACAGGATAACAGGTTGCACAAAATCAACTAAAAATAAAGTTAGTAAAACTAAAGCAATTGTCCTGCGCTCCCTCTACTATATAAACGCTTTACCTTCAGTAGCTAACACTTTCATTGATATTGGGGGTGCCCCGATTAAATTTGAATCTTCTGTGCGTAATCTGGGATTGGTGCTTAATTCTAAACTCACGTAGAAGGAGCATGTCACATAAATGTGTAAGCGTAATGACTTACTAATGTATAAGCTCGACTTCTTCAGAAACGGTACCAATCTCAGACTGCGCAATCACCTTGTGCAAGAGCTCCTCTTTTCAACAATCGACTACTGCTCACTTATGTACTGTGACCTGACTCGTGAACTTTATTTAAAGCTTTAGAGACTCGTAAATACAGGGATCCGTTACATCTATGGTGTAAGGAGAGACAAGTACATCTCTTCGTACAGGCGGGAATTGTAATGGCTGACAACCGCCGGACGCAGGAAGTACTTTACTGCTTGCTTTCTCCGTAAAATGTTTAATTCAGCCGTATTATCATATGTACCGGCTTACTTTGACTTCCGCGTGACACTTCGGCCTGAGAGGGGAGTGGTGACGATTCTGGATATTTCTATCTTCACGACGGAGAAGCTGAGAAACTTGTTTGATATCAGCGCCTCATACTTGTGGAATAGCCTACCATCACACATTCGCAACACGACATTGATCACTGTCTTTAAAAAACTTGCTAAAGAGCATTTCTCCGCATACGAAAATATGTAGAAATCTTGTACACTTTTATACATACACACACACATCCACTCTCGCTCACTATATTATCTCATCTTGCACACTCGTACTCTACACAATCTCTAATAGATTCACTTTCTCTTTTTAATTTGCCATTTTATTTACTTATGCTTTCATCATAATTATTGTACAACATAATGTACTTAAATGAAAAACCATCTAAATCTCTCTCAGGTTTTGAGGAGTGAAGTGACCCTCCTGAACATCGCAATTTTCAAGACTCTTGCCACTAAACTACAGAGACTCGTAAGTAGAGGAATACGTTACATCTATAGTTTAAGGAGGAATGAACACATATCCTCCCCACATAGAAGGTAGTTACAATGGCTCACCACCGCCGGACGGCGGAAGTATTTAATTGCCTGCGTCTTTAGAAAGATTACATTTAACTTGGCTGTACCATCCTATGTTCTGGCATTTTTTTACTCCCGCGTGGCACTTCGACTTGGGAAGGTGACAGCCCTGCACATCCCGACATTTACGACGGAGTCACTGAGGATCTCATTCCATATAAGCGCCTTATATCTCTATAACAATCTGCCACCTAACATTCGTAATATCAATTCAATCAACAGTTTCGACAAACATGCTAAAGTACACTTTTTCAATCTTCAAAATCTGTAAACACCTTGCTCACACACACACGTGTACTCCGAATTGCCTACATCATCGTTTCGACTCATACACCCTTACACGATATACTTACTACAATTATTATTGTTATACATAAATGCTATTATTCTTTTTCTTTTTTACTACTTTTTAACTCATATACCTTTACATATTTATTGTATTACATAATGTACAAGAATAAAAATCAAATCTAATCTAATCTCATCCCTCTCTCGCCCCTCTCCCTCTTTCTCTCCCTCTCAGGCCTGTGAGAGGTAAGGTAACCCCCTGGACATCTTGACTTTCAAGGTTCTTTTTCTCTCTAATGCTCTCTTTCTCTCTCTTTCTTTGTCGATTTTGTATAGGTACCTCGACCATATGCAGCGCTCTGTCCCAGTGCACTCTGCTGTCTGCAGTGTCGTTGCAATAGATACCTTACTTTATCCAAATTAATAAATATAATATAACTAAGGACATATCTCTCTCTTTCTCTCTCTCTCTCTCTCTCTCTCTCTCTCTCTCTCTCTCTCTCTCTCAGCAATTTTAAAGTATTTTGGGTAATAAAATTTTACAGAATACATGTGTAGCAATACGATAATTACATTTCTTTGTTTGCAGCAATATTTTTTTTTTCATTTTAAACTCAAAAGTACTTGCATGTTGCAGTTACCCTCAATTTTTAACAGTCATAGTAAAAACATTTAAGGGGTCACAGCATCTTCAAAAAAAAAAAAAATAAAATTTTCATCATATAGTTTTTAATGCTGATGGGATGAACTAAATTTTGTCTACTATTAGACATATTTACTCACATTTTTACTGATAATTAACCTCTTGACAGCTCCATAATCCATACTTATAGTAGAAGTATTTTTAAGCCCCATAGTATACTGACTGTAAGATTTTGAGTGAACGAATGGACCAAATAAACTCAAACTCAAGAGTGTTGTTTAGGGGTAAATTATTTATGGTATAAATAAACATTTTACTGATTTTTAAATCAATTTTTTTTTTATTTTATCTACCTCGTATCAGCGGTTTTTACGAGCAGACAATTCATGCCTTTGAAGCAAATAACATCGTATCGGTCCTAAAAATAAATAGCGAAATGTATAACATCATCATTTAAGGTATTGACAAAAAAGTCAA
>QLSS01000234.1:24134-56834 GCA_024372645.1 Trichomalopsis sarcophagae
ACTTTCAATTTTAGTAAATCCGATATCAAAGATATGGAAGCTCATCTCAATAAACGTTTAATTTTTGAGATGCTCCACATTCATTTATAAGAAAAAGAAATAAATTGAACAAAAAAACACTACAGCTCAACAACGTAGACACACACCTGATGCATAAACTAAAACGGCGAGAATAACAATGTCTCAAAAAAAACCGTTTTTCAAAAGTGAAAATCTTGACAAAAAAAGGCTAATAAACTTAGTGAAATCTCTAAATATAAAAATATAAAAAATATCATTTTTTGGGAAACATAATTTTAACTTTAGTTTTATCTTATTGCGTATAGCAAAAAAACATTCACTTTACATTTTTATATTTAGAGATTTCACTACGTTTATTAGCCTTTTTCTTGCCAAGATTTTCACTTTTGAAAAAAGGATTTTTGAGAGATTTCACATCTTTTACAAAGCATATTCTTCTTTGTATTGTACTTCGTTAAATCCTGATATATTCGATAGACAACAAGCTACTATTGGTTCAGGCATTGATCGCATCGCACATACAATCGTATAGCAATATATGCATATAGACGTATAGCATTACATGCATATTATAATCGCGTGTTGCCGAGTAGCAGACGAATGTCGGTAAAGTAGATTACCCACTATAACCACTGATGTATAATATCAAATATACTCACCGGAAGTCACGTGACCTGAAGAGACGAAAATTATCGGAAGAGAATGAAAACTCTGAACGAAATGAAATATACCGAACAAATTTTCAACTTGCAATATTACGTTAATATCTTAATATTCTTGAATGAACCTTTTATACATGAAAAATTAGGATAATATATTTAAGTAGAACGCAACAGATTGCGTATACGCGCAATAATAATAATTTAAATGCAATAGAGATTTTTTAAGGTTAGGAACACCTAATTTCAAAGTATATATGCTATATCTCGCCCCTTGATAAGTCATAACTTTGATGTCAATATAGAATAAATGTCAACAATCCGCCAGCTCTATTCCACAAATAGCACGTGTACATACACCCTGCAAATTTCAGGCTCATGCAAATATGAAGCAGTAGCTGAGAGAGAGAGAGAGAGAGAGAAAGAGAGAGAGAGAGTTATGACCATATCATTATATTTTTTTGTAAATTATTTTGATATATTAACAGTTTCCTGATAAGATCGGCATCATTTCGCCGAAACGCCGAAGGATAAAGAAAAAATATTTTTTTGTTCTACACCTCCACCTACATCTTGCCTCAAAAAGATCTATTAACGCTCCCCAACGTTTTTTGTACAATCACCGAGGGTTAGAGTCAAAACTATGAAATAAATATTCTCTATCACACTGATAAATTATTTAATTATACATAAGCTATACTATACTGTGCCATTCTATGCCAAGCTATGCCGTCTTGTGCCAAAGAATATGATGGATTTGATAATGTCTGTAGTTACGCAGCACATTAATTCTTTGATATATTGATTTTTATTTTCAAAATTTTATTCTATATAAATTTTATAGATTATAAAAAAAGATTGAATGTTTGTCGAAGTTAAAAAAATAAAAATAAAATCCGTTTCTGAAGTATTAGGTATGTACATTATTTAGATCAAGTGGTGCGATAGCACCGCACTAGTAAGAAAAAGTACGAAGTTCGATTCGATGTCGTCAGGGCATCCCTATATATATTAAGCAAGCAATGTATCTTAAAAGATAAATAAAGATGTGGATCATTTGGTTTGCCTATGCCAAACAAAATCGATTTCCATAACATTGATACTAATGAAGAAATCGTATATTGCAAATTTATGTTTAAAAAATGTATGTACAATTAAATCATGATCAAAGAAATATTTTTAAAATTTTTGTATGATGTATTTTATAGATGGTCCTGGTGATTTGGAAAAAACATATTTATATAAAACGTTAATTTATTATTTTATTTCTCAAATCAAAAAAAAATTATTTGCGGCATGGACTGGTATAGCTTTGATATTACTTCCAATGGGAATGACCAGTCATAGATCTTTTCGTTTACCTTTAGATTTAACCAATATCCAAGTCTTATTTTTAGGATTTAAATCTAACAAAGAAAAATTACGAAACGCGGATTTAATTATTTGGGATAAAGCTTCTATGATTCCATAAAAGGCTTTAGAAATAGTTGACAAAACATTACGTGATCTATGTGATCGAAAAAAATCGCGCAAAAATCGCGTGAGGTTTTCTACCAATTTCTCGTGTGATTTTTGAGCTATTATCGCGCGATACATAAAAAAATGTCAGTAAAAAGTTTCTCATGCGATTATTGCACGATTCGTAGTGTAGTTTATTTAGACGTAGTTTATTTTAAAAAATTTATAAATAAACTAAAATTGGTCGAAATCCTCCCGCGATTTTCGCGTGAGTTTTTTGAGTAGGGTTGGATTCCTGATTTTCAACGTTAGGTTTAAAGTGTAAGGGGGCGAATACACCTTTAAATAATAGGTAATTTGCGAATTCCTTAAGGTAGTTCATCCCAAACGTCATGTTCTTAGGAAAAGAATGAAACTTTGCACAGCTTGGTAATGGTTTTTTCCATACGCTACTAAAATTTTAAATTGATCTGAGGTCCGGAAGCTGAGATATTAGACCTCAGTTTAACCTTTAACACGCATTTCTTAGGCTGGGCCCGCGCGAAACATACAATTTTGTTGATAGCAGCCGAACGCTTCTTACGATCTTGTTGAAAAACTAAAGTAAGGTTAGGAACAATATTAGGAATCTTTTCTCTTGATTTCCTCCTGTTCCAACTTCAGATCTGCTACATCAACCCCTACTGAAATAAGTCGCGCGATTAGTCTAACGATTATTCGCGTGAGAAACTTTTTACTGACATTTTTTTCATATATCGCGCGATATTAGCGTGAAAATCGCACGAGAAATTGTTCGAAAACCACGCGATTTTTTTTAGTAGGGTTTCGACAAATTCTCCATATTTTAAAAAATAGTAATAAAAGCACTATAATAGCAGAAATTATAAAATCATCATACCTTTGGTCAAATTTCTATATTTTGAAGTTAAATATAAACATGTCTACTAATCAAAAAGTTTTGGGTTCGTGCCCACTTCTTGGCGGTTTTTTTTTACAATTTTATTTCAACCCTGATTGAACTCTGAAATCCAGCACTGAATTCAGTCTGAAATCAACGCTGAATCCACGTTGCGTTTTCAGACAAATTCAATGTTGATTCAACGTGGATTCAATATTGAATCAACGCTGATTTCAGACTGAAATCAATATTGAAATCAGCATTGAATCAACGTTAATCGTTTTGACTGGGTCGATTAAAACTTAATCGAATTTAATCGTTTTACACCCATTCAATCGACCAGCCGAATTTCGTCGATTAAATTCCCATCGATTTAAATCGTTTTTAATTACAATAGAGTTTAATACGAAAAATAAGTATTAAATTTAATATATTTTTATCGATGTTTATATAGTAATTATGTTAGTGCAGTTGAATTGTAATTTTTTTACTAATTTTAATCGATTTTAAAATCTCTAATCATTACTAAATCGTCTATTGATCGTAATAGTAGTTTTATGAATAGCTTTAAATATATTTTAAACGACTTTAATAACCAAAACGAATAATATTCTTGCAATATCAATTAATTGTTATTATCAGTATATATCAATCCGTTTGAATGGTACTTTATGAGTAAAATATTAAATCTATCCCAATCTATCTTTCAAGTATTAGCTTTTAATTTTATGTTAATCGATTAAAATGATCACAATAATAATCATACTTTTAATATTTATTTTTAATTTTGTCAACGCAAGCTTGAATCTTTTTAAATGGTAATTTATGAGTATAATATTGAATCGATCCTAATCCTTGTTTTTTAAGGATTGGTTTTAATAGTACTTCAATTGATTCGATTAATAAGAATAATAATCATTTTTCAAATATAATTCGTTCGTGATTTTATCAATAAATTTGAATTGATTTACAAGGTAATAATTCGTTTATATTATATTTAATCGATCTCGATACTTTTTTACGGTTATATTCAATTATACTTTAATCGATTTAAATAATCAAAAAAAAAAGAATCCCTGCTAAAAATACTATATTGATTTAATCGATGTTTTAAATAATCGATGTGTATTGGTTTCAACCGCAATCTAAATATCAAAATGAAGATATTTTATCGACTTTTATGCGATGATTATTTTAATGCAGTTCAATTGGGATACTTTCAATAAATATTAATCAACTTATTGGTCGATATTAAATTGGTTTAATTTTACAAATAATTTTGATAACAGTTTAAGTGACCTTAATGATCAAAGTTTTGTAATATCCCTTATGAAAATAAAACTTTTATATTTCTGTTAGAATCGACTAAATTCATTGTAAAACTAGTCGATTTTAGTCGACCCGATATTTCTTAATATAACAGCTTAGTGTCGCTTCAAATGTTCATACTCGCAAGTGACAAGATTTCTTCTCCGTTACTATATAAGAAAGGTCAAATGCAGTAGAAGACAGAATAGATCAAGTGGCGCGGTAGCACCACAAAGGCGAGTTTCAGAAGCCTGCGGCGACAGCGACACTATTTACTTCTATAGTGGATTCTCGAATTTTCAATTTAATAATAACACATATTTACATTATTGTATGTGAATTTGTATGCTTGAACTATGATTTCTAATCGTTATATTGGCAAGAAAGCAACTTTTTTTACAATAAGCGAGTATGTCTCCATAAAAATGCTCAAATCCGTTTCGGGATTTTTTTCATCCCAAGAATGTTCAGACCATGAAGTTAGCCGCACACGGCTAGTGTTAAGACCGTGAAATTAGCCACATATATTGCTTTTCCACATACTTATACAGACCAGTGAGATTACTGATGTGATCACACATATACAGACCAGTAGGACTACGGGTGTGATTTATTTAATACATCATACGAGGACGGTGTCTAGGTGTATAGGGTGTCCGATGATGAGGTCTAGGTGGTTCGCAAGGTGGCTCTTGGTGTCTAGGTGTAAAAATCATTCAAGAACTGTGTCTAGGTGTATAGGGTGGCCTATGAAAAGTATAAGTAGTGCGCTCCGTGGTTTTTGGTGTGTAGATAAATAAATCATAGGAAGACAGCCTCTAACTGTACAGAGTGGCCGATTAAGAGATCTAGGTGGTTCACTCCGTTATGACAGAACAATCAGTGTTTTCATGTTAGTGATCAAAATGTTATAAAAAAACCATGGCCAAAGGGTACTAAAGATGCTTATATTTTATTTTTAGAAAAAATATGAAATATTCATAAAAATTTACTGAAAAGGACTGAAAACTCTAAAAAAAATGAACTTTTAAAGAAGTAAAAGGTTAATGTATTCCGCGAAATTGCAGATAAAAAAGAACTGAGATCAATTAAACAAAGTCAAGTTGTTTATATTTAACCATTACGAAGCAAAAAATTATTTTATTTTTTTAAGGGCTTATTTAACTGAAAATTAAGATATAAAATGATCAATTTGGAACAACTCTCAAGATACTTACTACGTAACTTGCCATACCCGTTTCATTTGGTTTTTGGTGAACAACTAAAATTTTCTCTTTATGTATTAGAACGCGATACAAACACCATGAGTACAATGAAACTGGCATGGCAAGTTACGTAGTAAGTATCTTGAGAGTTGTTCCAAATTGATCATTATATATCTTAATTTTCAGTTAAATAAGCCCTTAAAAAAATAAAATAATTTTTTGCTTCGTAATGATTAAATATAAACAACTTGACTTTGTTTAATTGATATCAGTTCTTTTTTATCTGTAATTCCGCAGAATACATCAAACTCGCCTACCCTTTTACTTTTTTTTTAAGTTCATTTTTTTAGAGTTTATTAGCTACAATCGATTTGAATTATAACGATTGACTTTATTAAACGACACATAATTAAAAAAAATTCATGTCAATTCAAATCGATTAACACCGTGATATACACATCAGTAAAAATGATTGCATATTTGAATACAGTACGATTGAATGATATCAAACGTCATTCTACATATAAAAAATCATTAAAACCGTTTTTCTAGTGAACACAGATACATTGGTTCCGATTTAAATAAGCATTAAATCGATTAAGTGAATATCCTAATACTTATGCATTCCTATCCGGTTTAATCGATATTATTTTATCGTTTTAAATCAATTTTAATGCCATTAATATATCATACACGCAGCAACCTGAATATAATCGCTTTCAAATGCAAAACGCAGGATTAAGATATAGACTCAGAATCGATTCATTTTTTGTCCATCGATTTCAATCGCATATTTTTAGCAGGGTATATTTAAAACATCACTAAAAGCGAAACGCTTTGCTTTTCACATAACGAACTCGCCGATATTTAAAGGTTCTACAATGAATACACACATACACATGCACATACATACACACACGCGCGCGAGCATACACGCACACGTATAGATGCAGATATTCAAATATTATTGATAAACTGTAATGGGATAAGACTTGACGATGAAAGAATACGGGTACGTTTGAACGTACGTACTCTAAAAAATTCTACCGCTAGGTGTACCACTTTTGCTTGGACGCCCGAATATTTATGTAGTTTATGATTCAGATCATTTGTTCAATTTTAATATTGAAGTTTACACTCTATATTTAATTAGTATTTTAGATTTTAGTTTGTTTTGACTTTTCAATTTTAAATTGTGAATTGTATTTCATATATTGTTGGTGCATACTAATATTGTTGAATAGTTATTATTGTTTTCTTATTATTAGTGAGGCCCAACCAGCTGGGCAATTCCAGATCGCCGCCGCGGAGCCAGCTCCCAACCCAGCGATAGAGCAGCTCACAATGCAGATCGCACAACTGAAAGGTTTGTTTCAACAGGAACTCACGGAAATCCGCCGAAAGGTACGGGAAGACCGCGGGCGACGGTCACGCTCGCAGCGACGAAATGACTCTCCGGCGACACGCCCGCGATCACGCTCACGCAACAACAACGGCTCAGGACTTTGCTGGTACCACTGGAAGTTTGGCGCCACCGCGACAAATTGCCGCCAGCCCTGCACGTACGCGGGAAACGGCGCGGGCACTCGCTAATGGCGCCAAGCGATGCCAACCCCATCACACGCCGCCTATTCATAATGGACCGCGAGAGGTTGGTCAAATACCTCATCGATACGGGGGCCGATCTTTGCGTATATCCGCGCACATCGATCCGCGGACACCTAAAGAGATCAACGCACGAGCTCGCGGCCGCCAACGGGTCAGTTATCCACACCTACGGCACAGTCACGCTAGCAGTGAACCTAGGCCTCCGGCGCTCGTTCACGTGGAAGTTTGTCATTGCGGACGTTCCGAAAGCAATAATCGGCGCAGATTTTCTCGCGTACTACGGACTACTTGTAGATCTCCACGGCAGCCAGCTGATTGACCGGCAATCACAGATTTCCTCGCGTGGACAACTTCGTGCCAACGGCGGATCCAGCATCAAGGTGATCACCGGAACTTCAAGCTACCACCAGCTACTAGCTAAGTACCTGGACATCACGCGACCCGACGGCCAAGCACCCGTGACAAAACACACCACCCGCCACTACATTGAGACAACGCCGGGGTCTCCGGTGGCGTGCAAGCCTCGCAGACTTGCCCCAGACCGCCTCCGCCGAGCACGGTGTAAGTTCGACCTCATGGTGCAACTAGGTACTGCGAGACGAGGCAAAGTCAGCTGGGCCGCGCCGCTACACATGGCACCGAAAGGCGAAGACGACGAGCGACCCTGCGGCGACTACCGGGGTCTCAACGCTCATACAATACCAGACCGTTATTCTGTGCCCAACATCCGCGATTTCGCCCAACCGCTTCGAGGCAAGATCTTCTCTAAGATCGACTTAGTGCGGGCGTACAACCAGATTCCAGTTGCCGAGGAAGATATCGCCAAGACTGCGATCACGACGCCATTTGGCCTATTAGAGTTCCCGTTCATGAGTTTCGGACTACGCAATGCGGCGCAGACGTTCCAGCGTTTTGTCGACGAAATGCTCCATGGCCTGGACTTCTATTACGCGTATATCGACGACATTCTCGTGGCGTCGGACGACGAGGGACAACATGACGGTCACCTCAAGCAGCTGTTTGAGCGCCTGCAGCAATACGGTATCGTGATAAATCCTGCAAAGTGCGTGTTCGGCCAGCCGGAGGTTGAATTTCTCAGCTACATTGTTACGAGCAACGGCATAGGTCCAACGACACGGAAAACCGAAACCATCAGGAACTACACACGACCGCAAACTGCAAAGCAACTTCGGCGTTTCCTCAGAGCGGTCAACTTCTATCGCGACCTGCTCCAGGACGCAGCGAGAACCCAGGCGGTAATGAACGAGCTGTTGAAGGGCAACATCAAAGGCAATCAACCGGTCAGCTGGACGGACGCAACAACGGCGGCCTTTGAGAAGACCAAGGCCGACCTCGAGCAAGCTACGCTCCTCGCGCACCCGCAAATCAGGGCACACCTCGCCCTGATTTGCGACGCCTCGGACACTGCCGTCGGCGCAGCCCTGCAGCAGCGAGTAGACAACCAGTGGGAACCATTAATTTTTTTTTCAAAATACTAAGCCACAGGCACGCCCGTTACAGCGCTTTCGACAGCGAACTACTCGCTGTCTACCTGGCAATAAAACATTTCCGCCACATGGTAGAAGCTCGCGCGTTCGTCATCTACACGGACCACAAGCCGCTGATTTTTGCCTTCAAGCAAAAACCCGAGAAGGCAACACCGAGGCAGGCCCGACACCTAGACTTCATCGGCCAGTACTCGACTGACATACGCCATATCTCCGGCAAAGATAGTGTCGTCGCAGATGCCCTATCGCGCATCGAAGCCATAACGACGCCAATCGACTACAGCGAGCTGGCAGACGCACAACGACGCGACGCTGCAACTCGAAAGCATGAAGTCGACTAATCACGGCCTCCAACTTAAGCTAGTGCAGATTCCAGGAACCGACGCAAAAGTCTTGTGCGACGTGTCGACAAACACGGCGCGCCCTTTCATCACGGGAACTTTCCGCAGAGTGGCATTCGACGCGGTGCACAATCTCGCGCACCCATGTGTCAAGGCCACAGTCAAGCTCATAACACAACGCTACGTGTGGCCGTCGATCAAGGCGGACTGTCGGGCATGGGCGCAAGCCTGCATCCAGTGCCAGCAGTCAAAAAAGCAGGCAAAGACACGACAGTCTCCATCGACAGGCTAAAACCAGCCTACATCATCGAAGAAGACAACCCGGACCATCAACCGACTCCAACGACATCGACACCACCACCCAATGCAGCCACTGACCAGACACAGCCGCCACCAACACCCCAGGGGCAACCAAACCGACACGAACCTGCCCAGGACGAGAGGACGACGGACCAACCAACAACTCGACGATCGGGACTCAACTCGAACAAGCGGGATTCTCATAACAAAATGCTATTGTATTATAAAACACTTATATCGTGACTTCATCATTGGTAAGGGGGTACTGTGGCAGCGGCGCCACACACTTTTGACAGCACACTCGACACACACACGTGCGCGCGTCCACGTTACGCAAGTATGTGTAACATAAGGTTATTTTGATAATTTAGTCCAGACGTTGTGCAGAATATTCAATATTCAGTATATATAGTGAGTTTGAGTGAAAAAAGTTGATTCAATGAAGTATGACATATATAAGGTTTTTTAAAGAATTGAAGCTAGGCGTAGTGTAGAATATAGTATATTTAATATATATAGAGAGTTAGAGTGCATAAGTTTATTTAAGAAAGTATGAAGTGGTATATAAAGTTATTTTGAAAATTTAGTCTTGACATTGTGTACACGGAAAAAAATGGTTAGTAACAGTAACAAACCGCTTGGCAAAATACGCACCAACTATTTTTTTGGTTAACCTTACCAAGTACTTGGTAAGTATAATAACATAATTGGTAAGTTACCTGCTTTTTTGGTAACTTTTATCAAGTTATTGGTTATGTTAACCAAAAAAATAGTTGGTGCGTATTTTGCCAAGCGGTTTGTTACCGTTACCAACCATTTTTTTCCGTGTAGAATATTGTTTATTCAGTGGAGTGTTGAAACAATTCATATTTCCTTAAGATTTAAGGTTATGCAGAGGGATAAAATATCAAATATACGTATATATTCATATACATATGCTCAGTGATGGCTTAGAATATAGTATATTTAACATATATAGTCATTGTACAAGTATTTCATAGAGGCAAGTGTGAAAAGTTTAGTTTTTCAAGAATTTAGTATGGGTATAGTGAAGAAATGTCAGTTTCTACCTTTATTGGTCTATAAAAGTATATCTAAAATGATGCATATAAATGGTGATCATGTAGAACATAGTATATTTAATATACATCATGAATTTGACTAAAAAAGTTGTTTTGAACAAGTATGTTGTGTAATATAAGGTCACTTTTTATGAACATCAGGTCTTGCGCACGGACGCAAAGTTACTTTTTGGAGAATGAGGCTTCGCTACTAGAGTTTTCTCAATTGGGTATTCAGGCTTTTTAAATACAGTTAATTTGTTTAGAATTTAATTTTCTACAAAATAGCCAGAACACTTTTATGAACAAACCTTTTTGCAAAAAATAGCTCAGAAAGAAATGAAAAAACACAATTTTGGTCAAATCCAATAGGCGTTTGCCGTGGGTACAAGACGTTTCTTCGAAACTCTTTATACGGGGCGAGTGCCTAAAAAACCATTATTTTCTCATGAACATTATCCAGATGTAAAAAGCCTAATCAATTATTTATCCAAATTGAAAATGAAAATGATACTGAAATTGAAAATATAGTTTAGAAGGAAAATTTTGATTAATACAGAGTTTGTATAAAATTTCTTGACTCTATATTTGTTATTTTTTCTTTTGTGATATTAGTGAATATATACATTGGCACTCAACAACTATATATTTTCACCTTATGCTTTCTGTAAAAACTGCAATCTGTCTTACGCATAATGTACATACTCTAGTACAGCTCCTACATAGTAACTATTTAATAGTGTAACATACAAAACTATTCATTTCAAAACAATTTTATATAAGATATTTCCTCTTTTGTCTCATATTCATTATTTTATAGATATATGATAAATCTTGACAATGGAATGGAATCTACTTCAAAATTCTTTCGTTCAAGTTGACACTGATGAGCACAGAAATTATTTACAGGCATTAAATGTTCAAGTAGAAGAACACGTATTTGATAAAATAACGATCAACGTTGATTCAATGCTGATTTCAATATTGATTTCAGTCTGAAATTAGCGTTGATTCAATATTGAATCCACGTTGAACCAACGTTGAATCAACATTAAATTTGTCCATAAACGCAACGTGGATTCAGCGTTGATTTCAGACTAATTTAAGTGCTGGATTTCAGGGTTCAATCAGGGTTGTCATAAAATTGTAAAAAAAACCGCCGAGACGTGGGCTCGAACCCAAGACTTTTTGATTAGTAGACGAACGACTTGAACACTAAGCCATTTCGACACTTGCAATGTATATCTCATAATGTAACATACACGGAAACCTATAGGCTGCAAATAGGCTCGAAGTTAGGTACCTTTCCGAGAGCACAGAGAGGTCCAGTTGAGGGTCCAGTCCAGTATTATTATAAAAATCATGATAGAGTAGGTTAATTTTCGGGTATTTTCTATAGGATTCCGTTTATTTTACTTTATGAGATATAAATGTAAGTGTCGAAATGGCTAAGTGGTCATGTCATTCGTCTATTCAAAAGGTCTTGCGTTCGAGCTCACGTCTCGGCGGTTTTTTTTTACAATTATTTATTTCAACTCTGATTGAACCCTGAAATCAAGCACTGAATTCAATCTACAATCAACGCTGAATCTACGTTGCGTTTTCGGACAAATCGAATGTTAACGCTGATTTCAGACTGAAATCAATATTGAAATCACCATTGAATCAACGTTGATCGTTTTGACGGGGAAGAAAATGATGAAAATGATTTGAGATACTTCAATTCGAAAATTGAATTTTATGAAAAATTTGAAATATTAGAAAACACGTAAAAAAAATTACAGAACTCGATGGAATTCCTACAAAAATAACATTAATAATTCAAAATATTTTAAAGTTCCGTAAAAAACAAAATTTATTCCCGAATGCTTTAAAAGATGATACTGAGGCTTATGTTGAATACATCATCAATATAGCCAATATATTTGATCACATTTATGAAAATTAGTGAAACCATAAAATTATTTTCTTTCCAAAATTACCATAACTTCATTCTTTTTCCAGAAAAAATGTCCGTGGTTATAGGGCTCTCGGCGATCGCTCGGCGATGATTCCACGTTTTTTTTTCGATTATTGTATAAAAATGAATCAGTATTTTATTTTCAAATGCATTATTTTAAGAACAAAATTCATTCATTTTTAACAATAACCATTATTTAGTATAATTTAATCATGTCAGAAAATTATTGGTAATTTTTATACAATAAAATAAGAAAAAAATCAACGCGCCTAAAGTACATTATGACTGAAATAATGTGCTTCTGTCAGTACCTCTTGGGTGGTGTAGAAAACTGTCTACTGATGGTTATCTTTTTACCGTTCATAAGTATAGCTAAATAACTATATAATATCCCTACTAAAAATATGCGATTGAAATCGGTGGACAAAAAATGAATCGAATCCGAGTCTATATCTTAATCCTGCGTTTTACATTTGAAAGGGATTATATTAAGGCTAGTGCGTGTGTAATATGTTAATGGCATTAAAATCAATTTAAAATGATAAAATAATATCGATTAAACCGGATTAGAATTCATAAGTATTGGGATATTCAATTAATCGATTCAATGCCTAATTAAATCGGAACCAATGTATCTGTGTACACCAGAAAAATGGCTTTAATGAATTTTTATATGTAAAATATCATTTGATATTATTCAATCGTACTGTATTTAACTATGCAATCGTATTTACTGATGTGTATATCGTGTTGTTAATTGATTTGAATAGACGTGAATTTTTTCATGTGTCGTTTAATAAAGTCAATTGATTTTAATAAAGTTTCAATTCAAATCGATTGTAGTTAATAAATCTATTCTGTCTTCTACAACATTTGACCTTTCTTATATAGTAACGGAGAAGAAATCTTGTCACCTGCGAGTATGAACATTTGAAGCGACACCAAGCGATTATATTAAGAAACATAGGGTCGATTAAAATCGACTAGTTTTGCAATAAATTTAATCGATTCTAATCAAAATATAAAAGTTTTTTTTCATAAGGAATTTTACAAAACTTTGATCATTAAGGTCACTTAAAATGTTATCAAAAATATTTGTAAAATTAAACTAATGTAATATCGACTAAAAAGTTGATTCATATTTATTGAAGGAATCCCAATTAAACTGTATTAAAATAATCATCACATAAAAGTCGATAAACATATCTTTATTTTGATATTTGGATTGCGATCGAGACCGATTCACATCGATAATTTAAAACGTCGATTAAATCAGTCTAGTATTTTTAGCAGGGATTCTTTTTTTATTATTTTAATTGATTGAAGGATAATTGAATCTAACCGTAAAGAAGTATCGAGAGTGATTAAATATAATATAAACGAATTACCTTATAAATTAATTTAAATTTGTTAATAAAATTACGAACAAATCATATTAGAAAAATAATTATTATTTTTATTATAGGTAAAAAAGTACCATTCGGACAGATTTATATATACTGATAAAATAACAATTAAATGATATTGCAAGAATAGTGGTTGTTTTGGTTACTAAAGTCTATTGAACTATATTTAGAGCCATTCATAAAACTAGTATTGGGATCGATAAACTATTTAGTAATAAATGGCGATTTTCAAATCAATTAAAATATATTGACAGAAAACATTTAAATGATATAACAAGAATAGTAATAGTTTTGTTTATTAAAGTCGATTAAAATATATTCGAAACGATTAATAAAACTAGTATTAAGATTGATAGGTGATTTAGTAATGATTAGAGATTTTAAAATCGATTAAAATTAGTAAAAAATATCACACTTTCACTGCACTAAACTAATTACTACATAAACGTCGATAAAAATATATTAAATTTAATACTTATTTTTCGTATTGAAATCGATTGCAATTAAAAACGATTTAAATCGATAGGAGTTTAATCGACAAAATTTGGCTGGTCGATTGAATGGATTTAAAACGATTAAATTCAATTATATTTTGATCAATTTCAATCGAATTCAATCGCATATTTTTAGAAGAGATAGTATATAATTTTAAACCATAAACATTGACAGTTAACTAACAGTACATTTAAAGTAAGTCAATTCTACAAAATTCGTGTTATTGCTGTGTAAAAGGCTGGGGGTTGGTGGGGGGTAGGCGGGGGGTAGGCGGGGGGGGGGGGGCTGGGGGGGGGGGGGGGAGTATAGCCAAAATAACTATATAATATACGTAGATCTATACCGTAACAGCGCGAGGAAAGCGAACATAGCTTCCTTTCCGATCCCCACTTTTCGTCGACGTCTGTCTATTAATTCATTAACTTATTAAATGAAATATAAATGCTTGATTGATATTTTTAATATTTGTTTTCTATCACGGAAATATATTAAACTTTACAATATATTATTCATTTCGCGCTCATACAAATTTCAACGTCCCTCGCCACGCCGGTAATCGAGGCAGGATAGAGAGTGACGAAATAAGGCGGCGTTGGCTCAAGTGGTAGCACGCACGCCTAGAGATCTCGGGAGCGCCGGATCAATTCTCAGTCCCAGCGTCTCCTTTTGTGATTTCCTCCATTCACGTCTAGTCTTATCCAGTTACAACAGATTTTTATTATGTTTTTTCACAGTACATATGTACAAGAGTTTTTAATACTTCATCCTACCGTAAACATTTTTACATTTATTGTTTTTTTAACATGTATCAAGTAAAATGTTGATTACGAAAATTTCCAAGACTGCGTTTAATCATCAATTCATTTATAAATATACTTATTCATGTTATCTGTTTCTTTGCGGTATATTTTATCATTCTAATCATCATCTATTAAATCATGCATAATATGTTTTTATGTTATAATATATTTGTTTATTATATTCTATCATTCTAATCATCATCTATTAAATCATGCATAATAAGTTTTTATGTCATAATATATTCGTTTATTATTTAAATATAATTTTGTAATATGATATACGTTAAAAGAAATATTACGTCAATCCTTATGTTAATCGCGAGCGAAGCGAGCGTATCTTGCTAGTTTGATATTAAAATTGAATTCTAATGATATAACATTGTTTTCAGGATAATCCAATAAATATTGATTCAATATCTACTATTTACCTTATTATATTAAAGTGCTTAATGTACCTGTGTGCCGTGAAGCCATTCACACTCTGTTGAAAATAATGACGTCATTGACTGACGTCATTAAATGACATTAAATTACATCATTAGATGACGTAATTTGAAGCTACAAATTGGAACCTTCTATGACATCATTATGTTCAACAGTATACTTCTAAATACTTATACTCTTAAATACTACAAAATTGATAAAATGTTTGCCTATATAGGTGCTACCATCTGGATGGTAGTACGGAAAATGGGGGCTAATGTCCAAGAAATTTATAATTTTTAATAATTTTACTAAACAAATAATAATTAAAAAACAATATTTCTTTGGCATTAGTCCCCATATTCCGTACTACCATCCGGATGGTAGCACCTATTTAGGCAACCATTTTATCAATTTTGTAGTATTTAAGAGTATATAAGTATTTAGAAGTACAACCTGTTGAAAATAATGACGTCATAAATGGTTCTAATTTGAAGCTTCAAATGACGTCATTATTTTTAACAGGGCATCTTTTCTCAACAATTCTTCAATTTTTTTATTATTATTTATAATTCATAGCGCATTATTTACATGTTGCCCAAATTTATCTAAAATAGGAGATATTTTATATGTTTATTATTATTTATAATTCAAAGCTCACTATGTACATGTTGCCCATGCAGTGTAGTTGGATTTATTATTAATTATTGCTTTTCCGTTACTTAACCTGATGTAAAAATTGTTATATCAAGTGGCTTATGTTTTATTAAGATTTCCAGTAAAAATATTATGAAAAAGCCGATTTTATTTATGTAATATTGAACAATGTGCGATTTTGCGATTCTCCAGACAGAAAAACGTTAGGACCGTGTAGTTGAATATGGCTTTCCCACACGCTTCTATCATATAATGTGGCGCGGATTATAAGTGCTATATGTTCTATAGTGTCTAGGTGTAGAAATCATTCGAAGATGGCGTCTAGGGATTCAGGGTTGCCAATGACGACGTACAGGCATTTCACACCGTGGTTTATTGTGTCTAGGTGTAAAATCATTTGAGAACTGTGTCTATAGGTGTATTAAGTCACTACTCCGATCTATAAATATTTACTGAATTTTACTTACTTGGGTTTAACTGCTGCTTTAATTGACGTTCACGATTTATTCAAGATAAAGTTCTATATGTATCGGAATCGCGACTTAAACCCGGACAACTCTTGTCGACGGATAGGAGCGTCGTACAAAAGTCCAGATCGAGTGTACAATTACAACTGGTCGCTTGGCGTATTCGGGAGATACCCATTAACCTCGCTGATCTATTTATTAATCTGAGTTGTCAGTTTTTCGGCTTCGTAACGACACCGCTGATATTGCTTAAATGCAATACGTCGCAGGACGTCACAGGTGTATAGAGTAGCCTACGACGAAGTCTGGGAGGTAAATACTCAAAAAAATTAACTAAAAAGGACTGAAATCTATAAAAGAATTGTCTTTTAAAAAAATAAAAGGTTAGACTAGTTTGATATTTTCCGCAACAAAATCACAGATAAAAAAGAACTGAGTTCGATCAAACAAAGTCAAGTTTATTATATTTAATCATAATAAAGCAAAAAGTTGTTTTGTTCAATCAAGTGCTTACTTAATTTGAAGTCAAGTTACATGATGATCCATTAGAAACAACTCTCAAGATACTGTTAGGAAATAAAGTTATATCATTATCCATTTCAAATTTTTTGGACTATTTTCCATCTCCAATTTTTAATAGCTATTGTTTAAATTCTTTGTCACAATTACTAACTATCATTTTATCTTTTAAAGTCATTATTTGGAATTTACTTCATAAATGACTATTTTTCACACAATTTTCAACAATTTTTGTTCGATTCCCATGTTTGACAACAGCTAGTGTTTGTCAAAAGTCACCTTACAATCCATTACTCTGCCATCAAATTTAATGTCATTATTACATGAGTCTTTAAATAATTTATCTCCTGCCTGGAAAGCATGTTTTGATGTCATGGTTATTTCATCTTAAATTGTGATTTTTCCAGATTTTCTCTATATATTGAATTGGGAGCAATGTTTCATGTTGAATCTTTATTTATATTTATTGCTAATTTAAAAACTACATGTGAAGGTCACTACATTTATTAACCTTTAGACTGCCGGAGAATCAATATATTGACGCACCCCATAATCGACACTGTGTGTATGATCAATCATTGATATAAGGTACCTCAAATACCAGTTTTCTGAGGGCGATATGCTCTTCCAAATCCCGGCAGTCTAAAGGTTAATAAATTTGCTGCTATACCAGTACATGCTACAGGTAAAACACTTCCCTGTTAAAAATAAATACATATTTTTTGTATGTATCTTTAGTACGTACTAAAAACATGTAATTTACCTGGTAATACGTATTAAAAATATGTACTGATTTGGGACTGACTATTTAAAATATATTAAATCTAAATATAAGCATTTGAAGTACCATATAAGGATAATAACACCATTTATGGTCACATCAAATACTTATATTTATGTTTAATATATTTTAAATAGTCAGTCCCAAATCGGTACATATTTTTAATACGTATTACCAGGCAAATTACATGTTTTTAGTACGTACTAAAGCACATACAAAAAATGTGTATTTATTTTTAACAGGGTTACTTTTTCTTTATTCAAATGAGTGATCATTGCATTTTGTAAGTAGCTTTTTCCACTATCCCCAGGTCCATCAATAAAGAAACACTTTACGTGATTAGCGTTATTACTTACACTACTTATTACTGCATCGAAAATTTCACGTTGTTTATTCGTTAAAGAGCTTATATAGCATAATGAAACATTTTCAATTTCATTTGTTACATAAAATTCTCCATAATTGGTTTCTTCAACATTCTCACTAAACTAAGGTAAATTGAAATCAGTCGGTGTATACCCGTGACTTGTTAAAATAGAATTGATATGTTTCAGTGAGATATTTTCACATAATTCTTTAGTTAACAATGGGCTGTAAAAATATGTTTTATATTTTCCAAATAATTTTGTAATATTTACTGGGTTATTGGGTTATATGAAATATTTGGTTATGTATGAAATATGCATACATAACCAAACAGGTTACACAAAGCTTTAAGAAATTCAACCTTGATTGCTTCTTTCAAGCATTTGTCCCATTCTTCATCGGTGGTTATTACTTTCCTAGCTACTACTACTTCATGAAATGTTGCGTATGTAACATTTCCCAATGTTGATTCTTTATAAGATTGAGCCACTTTTACATGTAATAATAATAATCTTAAAAAAAAATCTTTCACAATCCTTCGGATTTACAAAGTACATTCTACTTATAATTGGCTTTCAAAATTTTTTTTCTTGGTGTCCATTTCATTGTTTTTTATTAAAAACGTAATAATATGGAATATGAACATACAAGAGATGTCTAGCTTGCGGATCGTTTGCATGTAGTTCAAACCATGCAGTCAAAGTTGTGTTTAAGTTTTTATTAATTAACCTTTTTCCTGATCCTTCCTTAAAGAATACAAACTGTTCATTTTTTTAATGTACAGCCAATTGGTAAATTACGTGTAATAAAACGTACATTGCCTATTGAAGTAGACCATACCTTACTTCTGGAGGGCTTACATATCTTGTACCACGCTAATATACGAAGATCAAAAACGATTTCAAAAATCGTAATCGCTTTTGATAGTCGTTTGTGTAACGTAATTTAGGTATTATAATGTATTGTATTAGTTCAGCATACAAATATATTATAAACTATTATTCTGTATTACAATAACGATTAAAATGGCATACAAAACCATTAACATATTATAATAAAATGTTTGAAAAATCCGTTATACATATTAGTCGTTTTTTATCGTTTTTAATTACTGCATTTATAAATCTAATCGATATTAATCTCTTATAATCATATTCAATCTTCATGTATCATTTTTCTTATTTCTTTATATTTAGGACTTTTCCATTATATTGTAGGGAACACTTTATAAATACACACTAGTACTGCCTAATCTTACACGCACTGTTACATTAATGCGTTTATTAAACGCATTTCATAATGAATTATTTATGTATTAACTTAAATGGTTATATATACTACCATGACATATTCTTTCCACTTGCGAGTAATAAAATCCGGACGCCAACTGGCGACGAGTGATTCTTAATCGTTTCTTTTATTTTTGATCTTTATTTTTAATGTAAAATTTGATTCGTATCTAAACGTTTGCATCTATTGCAATGCTCTTTATATTGTCTGAAATTCGCTGGATCATGATGTAGTGTTATCGTTTTTAATCTAGATTAATTTAATGGTTCTTAACATATAATATTAGTAGAAGATTAATACTTTTTAATTTTTCATTGTTCAATGCAATAAAAATGTTGTGAAAATGATAAATGTGAAAAAACTTTGAGTAATTGTGTTGGAATGTAAAATAATGTAGAAATTAAAAATTTTACATTTAAATTCGGAGAATCACTAACATGATACCTGTCATAATTTTTACAAATTTTTATGATTTTTCAAAATGCATCACATTTTAAAAAATTTATATTGGCAACTTAGAAGTTTTTATAGTAATATTTGTGCACAGTATTTCGTGTTTTCTCACAATCGTATATATAATATCTTCGCTTCCTACGAAGACTAGCACGTTTCGAGTCCTTGCCGCCAAGACTAGTACTTTTCACTAAAACACTAGTGGTTCATGGGCTTTATGCTTAAACAATAGATGATATTTACTAACACCAAAATAGTACATAGTAATATTTACATGCAAAGAGTCAGCTTGTACAAAAATTATTATATTATCATAAGTATTTCTCATACTATAAAGAGCATTAATTTGAGCCGTATAATGTGCTATTTCGCTACGAAAAGTGAAAAGTGCTAGTCTTCGCGGTGAATAACCATATTTACTAGTCTTCGGTGCGAGATCTGAAATGTACTACTCTTCGGAGAGTTTACGAAATATTATTAAATTTAAAGACTAAGATGTACAGTTTTAATGCACTCAAATTTTTGAGAGTGGAGTAATGCAACTTCTATCTAGGAGCTCCAGATCGCCAATCACTAAGTCTAGTAAGAACGTTCCGTAGTTTTTGGCTTTTAAGTATAAGAATGCTTTCAAACGGTGTCGGTGTTTCGGGTTGGCCATGATGGGTCACACGTAGTCCGTGCCGAATTTTTTATTGGTGTAATTCGGATTTATCAACTAACAATCACAAAGAATTAAAGTTTATCACTTTTAATTGCGTTATAAGTAGTTAGAAATGATTTCAATGATTTGCTATAAATACGATCAAAAACAAAATCATGTATTATTTGCGATTTCAATACTGTATATTAAAAACGATTAAAATGATTTCAATTGTATGCTAATTAGAAACAATTTTATTTGGCTAATCATTAATTACGATTAACTAAAAAGCAATCAAATATAAATTAAATTTATTACTTTTAGATATAACGTAACGGTTTATCTTTCCCCAAGAGACTGGATAGTCAGTCGGTTCCAGGATCTGGATAGGGGAAAAGGGCAAAATATAGTCTGTTTCTAGGCACGACCGCAACACGGAAGTGCCATACAGTTTTATCATCGAAAAATGTGTGACATGCGATATCTCACGCAATTTTCGACCGATCGGGCTGAAATTCTGGGAGGAGTCACCTCTCGCACAAACCTAAAAACTAATTTTTTTTCATCCCGATCGTCTACATTTTTTTTAAATTTGGGCACAATTTGGTGCCCGATTATCAACTGTGGTGTTAGACGATTATCTCTGAGAGACTTTCATCAATCGGGCTAAAATTTTATAGTGATATTGAATAATACTGAGGGGTCCAAATTTATTTTGGGCTTGATCCTGCATATATACGCATAATGCGGCCACCTTTAAAAATCGCTAAAAATGTTTTATTTGTCCTATCTCAAATCCTAAGCATTCTACAAAAAAAGGTGAGCCGTCACGGGACGCCTGGCAGATGTGAAACATTAAAATTGATGGTTATTGAAAGAAGTTTATATAAAGTAAAGTAAATAAATATTTTTCGTTTTGTAACATAGAAGCTGAGTTTTATTAAGGTATGTAATGGAAAGGATATTGTATTGAAGGAAGTCTAAAATGAAAGTAAGAAGTAGTAATATTATCTTCTATAGCGCACGCCGTATACTGTAGCACTCACCGATACGCACACGCATACATACTCTCCCCCCCCCCTCTCTCTCTCTCTCTCTCTCTCTCTCTCTCTCTCTCTCGCTCTCTCTCCAGTATAGGAGAGCGCGCTATAGAGGCGAAGAGGGCAGCTCGTTCTAGAGTCAAAAGAGAGGGGAGAGCGTGGCGACAAAACTTCCGTCGCGACAAAACGAGCGTCGCGACAAAACGAGTCGTTCGAACCCCCGAGGTGCACCATTAGATGTTTCACATAAAAAAAAGTTCACATAACATTAAATCATGAAAATGCTTATAACTCGAGATTACAGCCCAAAAGTGATTGTTTACAGCTAAAAAACCAATTATTTACAATAAAACTTTGCAGATTTGTTTTTTACATAAAAATGTTGAACGTAAAAGTTGTAGACATTTTTAAAACACAACTTTTCACCGTAGCAAACATTTTTTTAAAACACTTTCTGACATGCAACAACTCTATAAGTGATTTTTTATACATACATTCAATAATAACTTCAATGCAACACGACTCATTTGACCTGAATACGTTCAGGAATTTACCCACATTTTTAAAAACTGAAATTTAATATTTTGGCCTTTATTTCATACATACAATATTAAAACATTTTTTAAAAATTAAATTATAAGAGATGCGAAATTTAGGAAATAATCGCCGAGTATAAGGATCAGTGAATCCGATCCTAGTAATTTGACATTATATAACGACGTACATTGTGCTACTTATACATTTAAGCTGAATCAGTATAATTCACTTCTGAAATTCAAGTGTATTATTACTGAACTAGAAAAACCTAAACTGAATAAGGAAATTCGCTTAGATTGAAGAAAAGCTCTAAGTAGCTTACTACATCCCTCTAAACTATGCTAAATAACTGAACAATCAATTTTCTAATTGAAATCCTACAAACGAAATATCATCCTATTGTTCACTTCCTCTTGAAAACTGCGATACAAAAGTGTTGTATTATTTATCTGAAATTACAATAAAATTAAATTAAAATAAGATGTATTTTAAGAATATATCTACAAACAAAAATAAATAATTGATACAAATAATACAAGTAAGTTGCCTGTTTTGCAGTAGTTTTGATGATAGTGTTGATGACTGCCAGAAGAATACCAATCAGCACTTAGCCACAATGTTAAAAAACTAGAAAACAAAAAAAAAACATTTAAAATTTATGCTTACAAATAATTATTCAACTCACTGACTGATCTGACCTGATAAAAATACTCATCCATGAATATAGCAGTATAGTAGGAGTATAGTAGTGCACGAGTATTGAATGAAGTTACATTGGAACTCCAAGATTTTGATAGCTCAGTTATCAACAGCATCCGGATCCTTGGTTTGACTTCGGTAGACGCAGTAGATCATAATCCTACTAATGCGGAATCGTTTATCCACCTAGACATACAGAAAAGTATCACAAAATCAGACTCATAAATAATTATTGAGAGATTCTGACCACTGATATCTGCATAAATTTAAAACAAGGCAGCTTTCAAGTATGTATACCGTCAAATAACATATTTCAGTCACATAGTTCACATTTACAAACAGAAGATTATCATCATGAACACTGAAAATATATCCGCAATCCATAAGAAATTTGTTTACTGAACTTATTTATGGGACAAAGCGTTTTAAGTTAAAACTTATTGAAGATACAATATCAATTCAATATACAGTTCAAGTTTATTCTAATATTTTCAAAATTACCTTGTATAAATCCATATCCAGATTTGTATTCAAATACTTGAATTATCTAAGGACGCCAACCAACACTCCAAGATAGCATTAATTAAGTTGCAAGATCGTCTTAAAGCGGTCCAATCAGATGGCAACGCCAACCAGGACTGCCAGATAGTAGAAATGGAGCTCCAGGATCATTCGCAGATGGTTGAGGCAGCTAGAAACGCCAACCAGCACTGCCAGGTAGCTCAAATATAGTTCCAAGGTTGACTCCGGGTGATTACATCAGCCAGAGACGCCAAGTAGTACTACCAGATAGCATAAATACAGTTCCAGTGTTGAAATGAGGCTGGGGAAGTACCTAGAAACGTAAATAACAGATCACCAAATTACACTTATTATACTACACATAACACTATAGATATCTGTTGTAAACATAATGAACACAAGAAAAGAGGAAAACCAGTCGTAGATCTTATGCGATAGCAAATCTTTATCCAAGAAGAATGTGTCAGCACATCAATAGAATGATCAGGAGCAGCAGCCATAGGAGTAGTCCAAAAATCAAAGGACCTAACCTCCAAGCGAAAACTCAAGTTTCTTGTTGGAGCTACTATACTGCAGCACTTCTTGATGAACTGACATTCACACATCGCATCCTCGGTGCCATTCCGGGTGCATTACTTTTGAATATTTTTTGCATTGTCTTACAAAGCAAGAACCGCGAGCAGCTGATCCGCGAGTGAGATCACGGTGAGCAGAGGTTGCTTGAAAACACATACAGGCACCAAAGTAGCACTTCTGTTCTGATTTTTAAACTACTTATAACACTGTTACATCGCGTCGTTGTCGCCGTTTTCCACTACGTACTCACTTATAATATATTATAATATCGCCGAGAAAACATTGCGATTAGCGGAGGCCGGGAGGCTGCTTATCAAAACGTCAACACACACATGTCGCTAACCGGTCGCCAGATGGATGCGCACAATGTATGCGCAGTGGTCGAGCTCGCTGCCTCGCTCGACAGAGCCAACAAACAGCTGTTCGATTTTGCTTAGCTGATATAATAAAAGTAATGCTTTTTCTGTTCAAATTATGTAATAAACTATCTTAGCACGAAATTCATGACTTTAAAAACAGGATAGAATTCGGTTTGTTGAGCGTGACGTCACAGCTTATATATAAAAACCAATGTATTTTTCACCAATAGGATAGTTCCGAATTTGTCCATCTTATGGAATTTCGCGTGTATAATTTGGATTAAAGAACTATAACAAGATAATTTTTATTAAATCTTACGAAATAATAATGGGTTCTTAATCGTATTTAAAATAAATTTCGTTACGATAAAAGAATACACGTTAAAATTTATTAAATGTCTAAAAAACTAAAATGATTAAAAAACTTTCAAATTATTCATGGCTAACACATTTTTAATTGTATTAGAAAAGGATAAAAAAAAATCAATGTTTTCTCAGACAGCGAGCGCGCAGCGCGAGCACTGGCAAGTATCGGTGGGCATGACGAGCGCGAAGCGCGAGCGTCAGCGGTTGTGCCTTGTACGCAAAACGCGAGGCCTAAGGCCGCGCGTGGCGCGCTAATTATATTTTTGCCAATAATAAAGTATATTTCTAGATCAAACAATAGTATTTGGAACCAGTTGTTAAATACCAGCTGAAAGAAAATCAATTATGCGTTTCGTTAAAAATACTTCGCAAATTATGACAATATCTACGCGATTTCGTTACAATAATATTTCGTCGGGTGCTGCATCGGTGTATCAGTTTGGTGGCGGTATTATGGATCGGCGGCGGATTTGGAGGTTAGGAATTCATTCGGGGCGGTGCACTCGTGAGCGTACGGCTACGCCGATCACAGTGTATTAAAGTGTATTAAAATTGATTCTTCTAAAATGATCACGAGGATTAGAAGTATTAAGGATGATTAAAATATGATTAAAATTAATCCAATATTTTCGCTTGTAATCAGCTATTAGAAGGGTATTTAAATTTTTTTTATTCCATCGTAGTTAACATTTTTTTTTTCACATTCGTTTTCATTATTACACATTGAATAGTTAAACATACTTCAGTAAATTCTAAAATCATTTACGTTTAAAGAAAGCCCTTGTTAAAAAAAGGGATTGGAACGGATTGAAGTGGATTGTAACGGATTAGAACATTTTCCTGGTTTCAATCCGTTTCAAACCATCACAGTAAATCAAAATGTAGTATTCAATCTTTTTAATCCATATCAACCATATGAAACTTAGATGTTAAATCCGTTTCAATCCGTAACATACAAAAAATTAAAAAAAATAAACGTTACCAATCCGTATCAATCCGTTTAGGTTACCTAATCCATTCGAATCCATTTCAAGTTATAATCCGTTACGAACCGTTATATACGTCCTTATATATGATGACATGTATAACTGATTGTAAGGAATTGAATAAATTCTGACTTACTGTTATGGTTTGAAACGGGTTATTACAATAATTAAAAAGTTATAATCCGTTGCAAACCATATATATAAAAAACGAACGCGAGTTTTAATCCGCATAAAATAAAAACGTCCACAAACTGTAGTTTATTTTATAAATAGTTTATTACGACTAAGAAAATTCTGCGACTAAAAAAGTTCTGCGATTTGAAAAACTTGGAACCATAGATAGGTATTTTCAATTTTACATAAATAATTTGCTATGCAAATGGATATTTTTTATAAAAATCTTCATGATCAATAGTATAAATGAATTGGCAAACAATAAGTATTTGGAACTCAAAAAATATATATTGTTATTTTATTTAAACCCTATAAGTTTAAAAGTCTAAAAATAATAATCGATACAACACATCCGCCATTTCAGTTAGTGTCTTTAATTTTCAAATCTGTTTTAGTTCATTTTTTTTTAATCATGCAAACTTTTCAAATGTCAATTTGAAAATTAAAATTTCGTGGTACAATATATAAGACAAAAAATAACGTTATAATAGGGAAATTTAAATGTTTATTTTGTCTTTTATACTATAGAACGAAATTTTTATTTTCAATTGAGATTTGAAAAGCCCGCATAAATTTAAAATAAATGGATTCAAAAAATGGATTGAAACGTATCTGTCCATTTATTCCTGAGGTTTAATCCGTTCCAATCCTTTTATTTTAATGGGGGAGGATTTTATAATAAATTTAGAAAATACAAGGCAATGTGTTAAGAGCAGTAACCTAACCTTGAATATTCATACATACAAATTTACACATAATTATTTATATATAATCAAACTCAAAACTCACTAACATATATGTATACTATTCTGGCATGCATGTTTTTATGTAAGTGTGAATATTAGAAATAACATCAGTTGAAATTTTTGTGTTTAAGATTATCAACAATGAAGTGTAAAAGTGGTGATCTTGAAAGATATTCTCCCAACTCAATATTCGAGTCAGTTGCAAGCAGTATCTATCATTATATAGCCTTATATGCAGTGTATTCATGTAAGATGTTTAATTTGTGATGGAGATGCTTATTTTATTTTGTAGAAACAGGCTAGCATAACAATTTTTGCTTGTCTGTCTTCGCTAGCTGATCCACACCGAAGTCCATGGCTCCGGGGGCAAAATTTACACACGGTTGTTTATATGAAAATTCAAACTACAGCACTTGAGATAAAGACAAGTAGATATATTGTTTTAACAGCTTGAAAAAAATTACCATGCAAAATCTTAGCCCTCTAAGTATTATAGATTTTAATTGAGAGCAAAAAGAAAAATTTTAAAAAGTAATCGTACAATCATTGAGAATTTGATTTCGCTCTCAAATAAAATATATCATACTTAAAGGGATAAAATTTTGCATGGTGATTTGTTACCACCAGGATGATAACACGAAAACTCTGGCTGTGAGCTCCAACATTTTTATTTTTCAACACTTAAAAAAATTTTATTTGCATTAAATTATTGAAAAATAAAAGTTTTGGAGCTCACAGCCATAGTTTTCGTGTTATCATCCTAATGGTAACACTAGTACTAGCCCTCATTATGTAAAATTTATAAATTTTACTCATTTTAAACAACTTATAATAAATATGTTATAGGTTATGAATTTCGAATGATTATCACCTGATTATTACCTGATTATCATTAACATTTTATCTCACATAAACGCATATTTATAACTATCAGCATTATTAAAAATACTAAGCTGAAATCAACTGATAATCAGCTGACGTTTTGGCATGATTATCAGTTGATTGTCATCTAATTTTTTTTTCAATAAGGAACCGCTCGACGAAATCGTATAATTTTAGCAGCAGATAACTATTTTTATGGTCAATAAAATTTTGAAGCATTTGACTACATTATTGCCTGATGCTCGCGCTTAGCGCGCATCTGTTAAATACATTACAATTTTTTTACTATTAAACTCAACGTTGTTTTTCAGACGATTTTGTTCTTCTACATGTTTACCTGTCAAAAAAAATTATCTAATTCCTTTAATAGCATTGAAGAACATGACACATTAGTTTGTAATCGTGATTGCAAGACCCATATCTTCTGGCTTCGTTTTCGTCTTGATGTAAGGTATAAATATTGTGGAAAATTTGACCACTTATTTGAATAACTTGAGGGTCTTTCCCCAATAGAGCGTCAAATCTAGCTCCAAAACTTGCGAAGGCAAGCGTATTATTATAATGTCTAATATTATATAAAAAGTGTTTACTTTCGTCAGTATTTCCAGAAACTAATTCTTTTAAATGTTAAGGATAAGTGATATTGTCAGATAATACAACGTTTTCTCTATTGCAATAATTAGAAAACTTCTATCACATAATAATTTAAATTTGAAACGTTTAGCATTATAGAATTCACATATTTCACTCATGCTACCTAAATTATTCTCCATAATTGCTTATTCATTGAAATCGAAATCCAACATGGCATCTAATTTTGTTATTGAAAATTTATTCAAATTTTTAATAGCGTAATCTTTTAATTTTTTGTAGTCATTATTATAATCTTTTTAATTTTTAATTTTCTCCAGAGCTATAAATATATATACCTAATCAACCAAGCGACGTTAAGAGTGAGGTGAACCTACTAATAATCATTATATATCATTATATTGATATAGTTATATTATATTATATGTATACATATATTTAGAGAGTAATGGTTGGATCTCTTCTTCTATGCTCCCTAATAGGAAATATGGTAGGCAGGGACGAACAGACAAGGTACAAAGAATAAAGATAATACTGAGTGCTGATTGTGACTAGATTATATTTAACTATGTACAAGATGACTAGGTCTGTTCGCACCGGCGGCCAGGCCGTGACTGATTTACGAAAGTGACTAAGCTTTCTAAGCTCTCCTCGCGCTTGCCACGTCGTGGTGCTCAGCTTAGCGGCGCGTCGGGCCACGTGTGTTGGTAGAAGGGGACCGCCACATATATACACTCTATAACATAATATATAATTCTCCATTTTTTACGACTATCTGTAAAACAATTTATGTGCAACAAGACGACAGACATTTTTCCAATTAACAGTTTGCTTGAAAAATGTTTAAAAAAAAAATAAATGTAAATTTTTTTACAGTAGGAAAAAGGATTATAATCTTTCGTACATATATACTGCAAAATACATAGTAAAAATATATAAATTATAAAAAAATTGATGTGCTTCCCGAAATTTTTCGAATCAACATTTTGCTTAAAAAGTATTAAGAAAAAAAGAATAAAAGTACAAATGGTTTCAGTACAGTGAAGGGTTAAAAGCTTTCGCACATATATACTGCGAGTTTAAGAAACGCAATGAAAATCTGTATATTCATAAAAGAATCGATGTGCTGTTACCCCAGACATTATTCCAGTTAACATTTTGCTTAAAAAATAGTTCAAAAAAAGAAATGTAAAATTTTGATGGTAAAATGAAGGATCCCAAACTTCCACACATATATATTGCAAACAAATATAATAAAAATATGTATATCTATAAGTAACTCTGGACATTTTCCAATCAACATTTTGTCCGAAAAAGTTTAAAAAAAAGAAGAAATGTTATTTTTTTACAGTAGGATGAAGCGTCTGTATTTTCTGCATATACAGTATGTCGCAGATGAAGCGGACACATTTCTTTTTTGGTGATTCAGAAAAAAATAGCGTGAGCGCAAATATAACTGGGGTGGGGGGATAATTAAAGGTCAAATCACGCTCTACAAAGTTACCGTACCCTTTTTTCACCGAGTCGTAACGTTTTTTTACGGCAATAGGTATAATGCATCGATGCATAAAAAAAGTTAGGTAAGGTGTTCTAAGCCTTCCCATTCGATAGGCCGTGGCAAATAATGCTTAAACCCCCGATTATACGATTACCCTTGTGTTTATTCAATTTTAAATCAATTTTGAAAATTAATTTCTGAAAAGGGAATATTTTGCTAGGCAACCAAAGATGGCGGCATCCGACGCACTTCCATACTGTTGTGACTCAAGATTAAAGCGTCGTCTGCTACATGCAAGTTATGTCGTCGATTGAAAAGTATTCACTTTTCAACAATCGAAAGATGCTCCGCTATGAGGGTTTTTCGACCATTGAAAGATTCTCGGATGGTTTTTCGGTGATCAAAAGATACTCGCGAGTATTTCTCGATGATCGAAAGATGCTCAGAGTACTTTTCGACCATCGAAAGATGCTCTGAGTGTGTTTCGACGATCGAAAGTACTCTCGAGTATTTATCGACGATCGAAAGATGCTCCGAGTGCTTTTCGATGACCGAAAGATGCTTCGAGGGTTTTTCAAACATTTGAAAGATTCTCCTAGGGTCTCAAGGGGCACAATGAGCTTTTGAGATGGCAATTTGCGACTGAGCGCGTATGTTCGTCGGGGCCTGCACGGGCACGATTTTCCGAATGAGATCGCATAACCTGCACGTAGCAGACGACGCACTAACCTCGAGTCACAACAGTACGGAAGTGCGCCGTATGCCGCTATCTTCAGTTGCCCGGCGAAATTTCCCACTTCAGAAATCAGTTTTTAAAATTGATTTAAAATTGAATAAACATAAGAGTAATCTCGGTTTTAAACATCATTTGCTATGTCTATCAAATGGAAGGGCTTAGAGCACCTTACCTAATTTTTTTTTATGCATCATTTTATTAAACCTACGGCCGTAAAAAACCTTACGATTTAGAAAAAAAGGCTACGGTAACTTTGTAGATCGTGATTTGACCTTTAATTATCCTTCCCAGTTTCATTTGCGCTTACGCTATTTTTTTCTGAATCAATAAAAAAGAAATATGTCTGCTTTATTTGCGACATACTATATATACCGCGAAGAAGTACGATAAAAATATATAAGTTCACACGTATTCGTAAATTTTCACGAAAATTATCAAATATAGTATTTTAAAAGAAATAAATGTAAACATTTTGCTCAATAAATGGTTAAGAAAACGAATAAATGTAAAATTTTTAACAGGACGAATCGTCTATATTTTATGCACATATATATCTGAAAAAAGCAAAATAAAAATATATATTAACAAGTGTTGAGAGATTTTTACGAAAATAATCAAATATAATATTTTAATATTATTATGTAGATACAGATAAGTGAGCATGGACACAGAACTTATAGTTGCCAATATTTTACCTTGTAAAAATTTTTTTTTGAACTGTTTTCATATCCTTTTAAGGGGTCAAGCCTTCCTTAGATCCTGTAAAAAACAGAAGAATATTCTTTCTACTTAAATTTTTTTCAATGTAGTTAAAAATTTTTTCTACTGAAAATATATACATTTATTTAGTTATTCAACCAATAATATTTACGGAGTATTGGTGTATAACTAATACCTGAAAAACCCGCAGAGGTGAACAGTGTTACCTGATCGCAGAACTGGAATGTACAGAAAAAAATGTACATACATAAAGAAATGCGAGTACTTATATACTTAATTCTAACAAAAAAAAAAAAAAGTATCATTTTTAACAAAATACAATTTACTACTATATGTCAGTAAGATAACTTTGAGTAATACTATAACCAAGGAGCGCGGTGGCGCCCTGGCAGCAAGTATAAGTTTTTTATCAACTGTGCCGTCGGGGCGCAGCGCGACCCTATTATACTTTGAATTTGCTTTTTAACTTAAATGCATTTTATTGTCTTCGATGATTTCTTGTATGATATATCTTAGATACTTATATTTGAGTAATGTATCTTGAAGATTTTAATGAGAACTTCTAAATAATCATAATATTTAGCTTTGATTAAATTTCTCTTCTTGTAAAATAATTATAATTGAAAATTAATTTGCGATAATTTCTTAAAATGTTGGCCATGCGATTTTTATCTTTTTAAGTACAACAATACAAGAATATGTTATGATATAATCGGTTACATAAGATTATCTTTAGTAGTCAGTGCTATATACTATACTACGCCGCGAATGTCTCCGGAACATATTAATTATGTGCAACTCTAATGGTAAAAGAGCAAGAGACGTGTCCACTAAGCGTCGCTGCCTTTTACGAAACGAATCGCAGTTGCAGAGCCGAACGCACGGGGTAAGCATCTATCTACACGAAGATTCTGTGGAAAGAGGACTAGATTTTCTAAGCTAGAAGTTGTTCCGTTGTCTTTATCTAGTTTTTTTTTTTAATCGTTTACAAACGTGCATCAGTTTTTTTTTGAGAGGGCAGAGGCACACGCAGCAGCAGAGTACATTCGGCCTTGTGTAAACATAAACATAACCTAAAACAGTGGTGTTTTATAGCTGCGCGGTGCGCACTAACTTTCGCGAATCTGTTTATTGTGTGTGATTGCTCATGATTATGCGTTTATCAAAGTACCTTCGCGCAACCGCTAGCGTACTACTCGACAAAATTATTGTGTCTCATACTTAGGCTCCGAACACCTGCCAAGACTCGACGCAAGCACTCGCGTGGATCATCATAAACACCTCGTGTGAATCCAGAGAGTAAACAGCAGCGTACTCTACATCAGCGAACATCTTGTGACCCTTGGTTCATATCGGTGAACTGAAAACTGGGCAGAACATGCAGGACTGGTACAACAGAGTCGAGCGAGATCGACACCGTGATTTACGGAAAATCTTCAAGCTCGTCTTCAACTTCACGAGCTCTCACCACTCGAACTCGACGACGACCCCGTCCCCTGTAATGCCGACCTCCACGCCTACGGTACGTTGTTCGACTCGAACTTCGGCCTCCTCAACGGCAACTATATGCTCTATCTCTCTCTCTCTCGCTCTCTCTCTCTCTCTCGCTCTCTCTCTCTCTTTCTCTCTCTCTCTCTCTCTCTC
>QLSS01000234.1:56844-82876 GCA_024372645.1 Trichomalopsis sarcophagae
CTCTCTCTCGCTCTCTCTCTCTCTTTCTCTCTCTCTCTCTCTCTCTCTCTCTCTCTCTCTCTCTCTAAGACCTCATACGCTTGTTTCTTCGGAATGAGTCAACAATGAACGTTAAGGTTTCCCTTCTTCTGCAACGACGACTGACGGAGCTGCTCCAACGACCAGCAAACGACACTTGGTGCTCAAGACTATCAAGCCGAAAACGGCGTTTTAGACAACGAGAGCCCGAGAACGAGTTTGCGACGGAACGTCTCATCAAGTTCGAGGACGAGGAGAAGGCAATAGACGACAATGAGGAACTAACGCGGCCCCCATGGATCGGCAGTGCTGGAAGTCCGACTAACCACACCACTCGAGCTTAGCATACCCGTAAAAACCGGCTACAAATCCAAGTTTACCGCTGCTGCCCGCCAGCATCATCAAGACCCTTACTTACGGTCATTCTCCATACAAATATGCACATTTATTGCCTTTGTAATAAAAGCAGAGAAATTCAATAGAACACTTCATCCATACGCAAAAGTTTATAGTAAAAATGAATCGTAAAGCCGTAATTTTTGCAATAAATTTTCAGAGATATATTTAAAGATTTTCACAATAAAGCAAAGCTCTTTTTGAATTATAATAAAAAAACATTGTATTTTATGATAAACTATAAGACGACCTAACGGCAAGTGTGCATTAAAATATTTTTGAAAATTGTAACTGTATTTTAATAACCACTAGTCAGCTGATATTATCTCACCTGCTAAACCTTAATGCTTGATGCTTCACTTATATAAAACTGATTTCACTACATTCATTAACGTATATTTATAAGGATATACAAAAATTTTGCAAGCTGCAAACAATTGGCAATTCTTTCAATAATTTCATAAATTTTGAAACTTTTCAATTATGTATATTGTACAGCATATCAATCTTACCTCTAACAGTTGAGTTTAATTTACTATTTAATCCTATATTTATTACCACATGTTTTTTCATATATACTGTTTTTAATTTATTTGGAAGCGCATTTAAAATTACTGTGGCTTTCTTAAAACTATTCTTATCGCTCATTTTTCTCTTTTGCTTCCTTTCTAAGAAAATCTTGTAATAGTAATTTTTGGAGTTTGTGTAAAAGCATGTAGGAAATATGTTTTAAGGCATTTTAAGTCTAAAAATAGTGTTTTTAAAAAATGTCCGTATGGATGTGTGTGTGTTCGTTCATATCGCCTCTAGCTCAGCTTCTACTTAGTGCAACGAAGTTTCATTTTCTTTGTTTTTACTAGGACATAGCGGGATAACAGCCCGTTTTTATATTTTATGGGCCCGTTTTTTATATCGATTTTTCAGTTTTTTCTAGTAAAGTTATTGGAAAAGTTAATGAAAGTAAATTGCTTCATATGTACCTGAAAAAGAATAAAATTACCTATCTTTTTTTTTCCGCGGAAAATTTATATTATCGTTCGTCGTTTTTTTTACACACCATAAAGCGCAAATTTTTGAAATTGTTTTAACTCGACAACTAAATTTTAAATCGTTCTAAAAAAAATGTGGCTATCTCGGGGACAGCCGATAGAAGTGAATACTTAGATAGATGGTGTGGAATTTTGGAAAATTTTGAATAGTTTCGTTGCTAGATAATCAAACGTATACGAAGTGAGAAATGTACTGGTCTTCGCAACGGGGCTGCAAATGTACTTTATAGTCTTCGACGCAAGAATTCAAAATATATATATATATATATATATATATATATATATATATATATATATACACTATAGTCTTTGCGGCAAAACTGAAATAAATTAGTCTTCAAGGTTAACTCAAATGCGTCTTCGTTAAGTAAAAGTAGTAATCTACAGGGATAAATTTAATTGTGACATTTTTAATAAATTTTTATAATTTTTTGATTTAGTGATTTTGATGCGTAAATCGCCATTTTCTTATTTTTCCAACTTAATCGCAACTTTGACAGAGATGTAAAAATCTTAGGTGAACTAATCATTGTTCAACTAGTATATATAGGATAGTCAAAATATAATACGAATAAAGAAAATATAATAAGAATAATAGTATCGTACGATATTTTATGACACAACTTACGTTAACCGAGATTTAGCGAGTGCAATTTTGCACGAGCGTGTTGTAAATCGAGGTTTACGCCACGGCGTGTCATAAAGTAATAATGTTTACCGAAGTCAACAATATATATCTGCAAACGTTTCGTGCATATTAAAAAAGTCACGTCGCCTAGTTGTCGCAAAAAAATTGAAGCGCCATGAAAGGCACCGCTATATTAGCGCATCGAGGAGCCCGAAATTCAACCGGAAGAACCAAGAAAACCCGATAGCCTCTTGCAGCGTGTATAAATACGTGCAGCTGATATGTAAGGGGAGAGCTGATGCTGTGCGAGCACGCTAATATGCGCGGCGAAGATACGTGGTGGGGGAAGAGAGCTTCCGCTGCTTTCATGACGATCGCCGTGACGGTCGCCGCTCGACGATTCACTCCTTAGTAAAATGCGTACCCAGCAAGCCTATAGAAGTATTCGCTTCAAAAATCATGATTATTGAAATTATTAGGACTATACTTCAATGTAATTTTAAGTCATTTCATGAGGTAGATCCTGAGAAAAACATCAATAACTGGAAAAGGTTGTTTTTCTACGTGACGCGGTAACTAGAGTAAAAAGGCATTAATCAAGTTCAAATTACAGATTTAGTTAGCATTATATAGCACTTCTATCCATATGTTTTGGTTATTTACGAAACCAGTTAGTTTCAAAGATATTTATTTATTTATTTTTTTAATACCATATACATATGCCTTTTAAAAGGCATCCTATAGAGGCAAACACAGTTGCCTATACATAGGGATGGCATAATCACTAATACTAATATACTTAAAACTACCATATAAAGCTAAGATAACGCATTTAACGCTATCATGCCCTTTTTCCTTTTCATAGCAAGTTAACAATATTAAAAAATATAACATCCAAAAGTTAATTCTTTTCTATAAACCTCTTTAATTTAAGTCTTTGAGATCATTCAGTAGCTTGTTAAATACACTCATCTTGCTTACTGTTTTATCAATTTTAGGCAATGGTAGATTCTTGTTTCGTGTCTTGTTTGTACTTCTTATGTATCTGTCTCTTAATTCATTATAATGATATACTATACACTCTAGTTCAAACATATGCTTATACTTAGAGGTTGGTTCTCTGCTATATAACAGTTTTTATTTATAATTCGAACTATTTTCTTTTGTATTCCTTGAATTAAATTTAAGTAATTGTTATAAGCCTTACCCCATGCAATGATGCCATAGTTTGTAATACTTTGAAAGAAGGCATAATATAGTGTAATGTCCCACGTTTATACACCTTAGCAATTACGAATAAATATATATATATATATATATATATATATATATATATATATATATATATATATATATATATACACGCAAATACATCGCCTGTACGACTGCATTAGTGTACCCATACAGACGACGTATACTAAACCGATTGCAATAGCACAAAACCAATCGCCGAACATCGGAGCGAGCGCTTTGACCTACGAGTCAGCGTTTCTTATACGCGCGTACTACTGACTTACTTTTGTACATCGTCGTTGCACGTCAGGTGTTGATTGGTCGATCGTTGCCGCGTTTCACGTAATTTCACAACTCCTTGAATCGTCACCGACGCTTTAAAAAGCCAAGAAACGACCCACGGAGTGCCTTTTGTATAAGTAACTTGTCGTCGTGTAGCTGTACCCGGTTAGCAAGTACGAGAGCTATACCTTTGTACGCATCGCCTATTGAGTGCCTAGAAAACACTCAAACTCTGTGTACAAGTTATATTAGAACTCCTTGTTTTCTGGTTTGAGAGTCTGCATCGTGCAACGAGCGAAGGGCCCGTCGATAGCAGACCGGCGTTAGTGAGAAACCATAGAGCAAATTAGATTTACCGTACATAAATCAGCCACGAGTAATCGTGTAGAGTAAGATCAATTAGCATCTGTCGTGCCACGAAGGACTATCCAGTTCAGGTCACATATCAGAACAAAATATACTGTAGGTTAAGTTTTATTGTACCAACATCAAAGTAACTATAAGATACCTACGCACAAGCAATAACATCCTATAAGAAACTGTATTGTCTACTGAGTTCTGGGTTGTCCCCAATAAAACAAAGATAACAATTTCATCAGTTTCTACTATTATTATTCTATTAATTAAGAGTGATCCATATAATAACCTATACCCTAAAGAAGTTAACACAAAGATAATCAAGTGCCTATAAAACCAATAGTAACAAAGGTAAGAACCTCAGGGCAAGCACATCTGCTCGTAAGTATAAAAGCGGACTCAGCATCGTCCACCAAAAGCGGACAGCCTACAGTCCGCGCACGAGAGTGTCCGCGCATGTCCCACTAACGCGACAGTCTCGCGTCCACTTGTGCAATTAGATATACATTGTATACTTATATATCTAGTCAATCCATTCAACTTAAGTATCTCTAGTAACAATAAAGCTCTCGAGCTTATGCTAGTTCTCGCGAATAAATAATTATTTGTGAAACTCGCGCAGCCCGTATTCCTATCAAATACGGTCTTTACAATAGTAACATTAGCGTTTTACTATCCATAAATTTCTTTAGCTTCGCAAAAATAAAGGTTAAATATCTTGTTGTTTTTATAATATAATTTATGTGTTTATCCCACTTCATGTTATAGTCTATTATTAAACTTAAATATTTACAACTGTCTACTCTATTTATTACACTATTACCCTACTGAAAAAACTCAGGTGAAAATCAGGTGATAATCAGGTGAAAATAAGGTGATAATCAGGTGATAATCAGGTGATAATCATCTTTAAATCATGTTCATAAATTCATTTGTAAATGAAATCACACAATAAAATCTCTAATCACGTTTCTAATCACGTTTAAAGAAGGAATAAAAGTGATATGTTATTATCTATCGCAAGTAAAAACTACAATAATGCAGCAAACATTTTGTCCCTAAATTCTTTTTTAATTGAAAATTGAACGATATCGAATAACAATTTAACCAAGTAAATGAATAAATAAATAAATAAATAACTAAATAAATACAATAATAATTAAATAAAACAGGTTTGCGTGTGAATAAGGAGTATGAAATAATTAGTTGACACGAATTGATTAGATCATTTATTATAAAAATAGAAAATTATTATTATTCATCACATATTATATGTTTTAATAATGTAATAAATTAGGTAAAGGTATCAAATACATTCTTCTTGAAATATCCATAAAAATACAAATAGTTTTAATGTCTTTAGTAGGTATAATAGTAATGTTAGGGTTAATTTGCTCAACTACTTTCAACATATGATAATGTTTAGTTAAATAATTTCTAGTTTTTATGATATTACATACTGTTAATTCTTTTTTGCTATTCTCGTCTACAATGAATTTTTCTATTCGTATGAATCTACCATCATTTAATAATGTGAATGAATTATTTGATCTCCTTTTTTTTATTAAGATTGATTCATATAAACAACCATCTTTAACAATTTTATCATATACTATAGAATCTGCGGATAAATGAAAATTATTCACTAGTGTATCGGCAATGCCATCGGCTCTACCAAAGTAAGTTATGTCTGATATTTTGGAGCAATTTTGAATTTTCGATTCAAGGATATCGTCACAGTATATCATTATGACTTCACTTACATGGGGATATGCACTAACACAATATGATTTATTTTAATGAATCTGATAATTTGTGATGTGACTCCTTTTGAACTTTTAATTGCTTTCAGTAAATCATGATTTGCCAATTCAAATGAAAAAGTAAAATGGCACCATAATGGTCCCCAATTTATTACACTTTCTGCTAAATGTAACAGTTGATGAATATTATAGGTCATAGCCCTCTGCCCAAAGAATTTTTCTGTTTTTCCAACGAACTCGAACAACATTTTATTAGCTCGATTCAATTCTTCTACCGTAATAGTATCTTGAAGTAATATATATAAGCTTTCAACAAATAAAAGCCAGTGATAATAATAATCTCGCTTTAGACGTTCAGCCAAAATTACAGCACTATAAAACAAAGTGTAATTCTCCCACTCTCGTGCTTTGATTCATTAAACTTATTGATCTACTTAATCTAGCAATTTGATGTGGATCGGTAATCATGTTGATTTTTGAATCCATTTCCCTAATATCATCACTATTCATAAAAGAAATATAATATTCTGTAAGCTGTTTTGCAACGCCTTCCAAGCAACAGTGCATATAATCAGATACGAATCCTGAAATAATATTAAAATATGGTAGATTGATAAATGGAGATGGATATTTAATTCCTTTCACTGGATTTTCAGGTGTTGCAATCATATCATGAATCGTACTTTTGTGATCTCTTAGATCAACAGGTGTATCCAATAAAGGATATTTTATACAATCATCCACCCATATACAAGGATGAAGGGACCAATTGCAACTATATTTTCCATTAAATTGCTTCATTCCTTGAACAGGAGCACGAGCCACGGAATCCACACAGCAGCTAATAATATGTAATTTTTAAAAATGTTCTTCTTTATTTATAATACATGGAATACCATCTTCTGTTAGCTTATTAATCATATCAACAAAGGGTGATAAAAATGCACTCATGTCTGGTTTCTGTTTATTAATCCATAATCGACAGGTAATTAATTTTGACATTCGTTCTTGCCTTAGCAATTCGTTAAGCATAAGATACAAAGGCCATATGGAGTATCACGAACACTTAAATTTACTTGCTCCATCTGTATTAAAAACCGCACTCACATAATTCAACTTTTCTTCTTCTGACAAAGACATAACGAATTTCCTATATTCTTTACTATCGTACACATCATTTAAAGAATTAGGTTGATGAATTCTTTCTTTCACAACATATTCATAATGATCCTTATACGTACTCATCAGATCTTTCACTTGACTAGAAGGGTCAAATAAAACAAAAAAAACTTGTATCACTGGAATTACTTAAATCTAAATCTACCTTGAATATATGGCATTGTTTGACGTTATTGATTTCATTAAAGTTTCCTATGCATGCCGTACAGTTTGGGCAAACAACATGTAATTCCGTATGATCAGCAGAATCAAATAATTTATCAATATAGTATCTTGAACCTAGTATAATTTGATATTAAAAAATAGTGTTTATTAATTGAAATAGGTTTGTCATTGCAGTCACAGATAAGCCATTGACAATAGTAAATTTCAGAACCATTAATAGTAACTCGCCCCTAACATTAGTTTGAACAGACAATGGATTAAAAAAATTATCGCTATTCATCATTTCATGTAAACTAGTTGGATTCTGAGATGATTGTGAAAACCCTGATATTTTATCCTTCAACAATATTCCATGAAGGTATTCATCCAAATCATTTTGAAAATCTGTCGTAGTATCAATCTGAAAAATGTTAAAATAAGCAGTTATAGATATGTGTGTTTGTGTGTCCATTTTTCTATATTTTACACCGGTTCCCTCTACAATCCTTCATGCCCTAGTGCATAAGTCAAAAATAGATGTCATTAAAAAAAATCATGCATTTTTTTTTAATAAAGTTAATATTGTAAATTAACAACAAATAAAAAGTGTGCTCATTTGACGACTACAGCTGATTTAGCGGTGGACTCAAGCAGATTCTACCCATGCATATCAGCCGTGCTGTCTCCTAACCTCTTGACCTCAAAATTTGTATAATTATGCTTAAGCACAAAATTGAATAATTATAAATCAATGCATTTTTCAGCCATGAATATTGGTTTAAAAGCCCTCAGAGTACAATGTGACATACCTGTGAAGTCTCTTGGCTTATCTGAAAGTCATAGACCTGAATTGCTCTCAAAACACGATGTTGCCGTAAGCTTGTCAGAGCTAAGCAAACCTTCTGCTTTGAAAAATTTACAAATACAATAAACTGTACTCTAAGGAGTTGTAAACAAATTTTCATGCCAAAATAATGAACCACTTTTTAAATATTGCAGTAATATGCAGTTAAGTGCAGTAATATGTTATCGATAACATATCATGTACAAAACAAAAAGTGTGCCTATATTAATGATGCAGATCACTTTAATTAAATAAACATTGATCCTAATCATATGAATTAAAATATTGTTTAGACGATAGGTTGAATTTTGTTACAATAAAAATAATTTACCTTGACGTAAAGATTTTCTTTTTCTATGCATATTTCATCAACATGTTCGTTGTCCACTTCTATGTGTGCTTCATCAAAATGTTCGTTACCCAATTCTATAATGGGTGCTTTATCGAGATGATCAGTATTTACTTCTATGTGTGCTTCTATGTTTGATATACTGCACTCAATTGTATCATTTGTTTCATTTAAAATAGTGCTTCTCACTAGAGAATTGTTCTCCTACAAAGTTCAATAAATTTACTTAATAGTTTATAATAGTGTGACAATAATAAATAAACAAAATAAACTTTTAGAACTGTAACTAACCTAAACAGGTATATGTATTAGGCGGAGATAATACATTTCTATATCTGTAGGTCGTCCTCCTTGATATAGCCATAGCACCTTCTTATCGGAACCTTTTATATCTATTAAGATCCATTGCTTTTGATATAAAAGCATAAATAAAATTGCAAGTAATTGTCTTGCTTGATATTTTATGATAGTAAAAATTGGAGAGCCACTGTATACTTAAATTGTTAAAGGAATCAACACTACGAAATTTGCAATAGATTCACAATATTTTACCACTGTGTCTTTTTTTATATTATATCATTCTATTTTGATTTTTATTACAAACTCTTCGTCCGATCACTTTTCTCTCACTCTCATACATACGTTATAAGTATGTGTGCGTGTGCGCGCATGTATATATATATATATATATATATATATATATATATATGTGTGTGTGTGTGTGTGTCTCATATCGACTCGGTACAATGACGGCAACACGATATATGACATTTACGCCACACGCAAGATTGCCAGGTGCCCCGGCTTTTGACCGTCATATGCTCAGCATGTGGGCGTCCGAGTGCAGCACGGGTGCCGTCAATCTGCCGGCATTTTGCGCGGTCAGTTTTTGCGCCCCCAATAGCAGCGTATGCCGGGCATTTTAGGGTCACGCGTGCTCGTCACGCATGCTGCAGTTGTGCTGTTATCGTGACATCATACGTGACAAAAAATTTTCGCCGTCCACCGACGCAGGCACGTTGCCGGCACATTGACAGCATGCGTGCTCGTCATGCGTGACAGCAAAATGCCGAACATTGTGCAGCCCGCGTGTCGGCGGGACTTAGAAAAATTCAGGCTGATGTTCCTTCGCAACTTAACGAAACGTTGAATACTCAGTGGATTACGTTGTTGAGGCGGTGCAGATTGTTAATGTAGACTATTGTTCATCAATCTGATAACGTTAATTGCCTATTTGCAAGTATTATTAATTATTATTATATTTTTTCCGGTTTTATGGCAGACTGTTAGTGTACACCATATACACGAACTCGGCAGTGATTGCTAATGTTGTTAAACGTGTTGTCGCAATATCCTGCTGATTGTTTAACAGTATATTGCAATAAACATCTAACTTGTACCGCTGCTCATAGTACACGAGGGTAAACTTTGCTACTCAAAGTAAGAAGTGTTCGTGGCTCAGTGGTAAAGCGACAGCCTATGAATCGGAAGGTCTCCGGTTCAAGTCCTGCCGCTGGTCATTTTTTTTTCTTTTTTTTTCTTTTTTTTTTTTCTTGTTGACCTCGTACAGGGACATGCGCTATAGCTTAATTACGGTCTAATGTGCATATTCCATCGATTTTACGCTATTTTATTTTATTTATGCTTAATAGAGCGCAAAAACTGACCGAGCAAAATGCCGGCAGATTGACGGCACCCGTGCTGCACTCGGACGGCCACATGCTGAGCATATGACGGTCAAAAGCCGGGGCACCTGGCAATCTCGCGTGCGGCGTAAATGTCGTCGTGTTGCCGCCATTGTGCCGAGCCTTGCGGTTTGGGTGCATATGCCTGCATACGAGGAGCATCCCGTGCCGTCCGAAAAATACGCGTCCACGTAATCGGGAACATGCGCGCAAAATGCCTGCATACGAACGGCATTATGCTCGCATTTTATCGGCACCCGTGCTGGACAGATCCACCACGGAAGCAAGCAAAATGCTCGGTCATATGCTCGTCATATGACTTTCATTTGCGGATGCAAGTGGACCGTCATGCGTGCCCATTTCGTGCCGGCACGTTTTCAGCATTTTCAGAGCACGCTGTTATCTGGGTTAATGCGCATTCGGTCCCATTATAGCTGTAAAATCGCAATGGAATATGCAAATTAGACCGTAATTAAGCTATAGCGCATGTCCCCATATGAGGTGAAAACAAAGAAAAGAAAAAAAAAGACCAGCGGCAGGACTTTAACCGGAGACCTTCCGATTCGTAGGCTGTCGCTTTACCACTGAGCCACGAACACTTCTTACTTTTTGTAGTAAAGTTTATCCTCATGTACTATTAGCTGCAGCGGTACAAGTTAGTTTTTTATTGCAATATACTACAACACGTTCAACAACATTAGCAATCACTATCGAGTTCGTGTATATGCTGTACACTAGCAGTCTGCCGTAAAGCCGGAAAAAATATAAGTTTTTGTGATTTATGTCTTAAATTTTTTATGTAAAAATCTTCTTGTAAGACACGAATAATTTTTTTCGCGGCTACATGACCATAAGTTTCGTGTGTTTCAAGAATGAGAGGTTCTATCATTTCTTTAGGAACCATTATTTTATATTGATTTGACTGATTCTTTTTATAAATTACTAGCAACCCCCGCCGCGGCTTCGCCCGCGAGAAGTATGTACAGTTGTAATGTATTGTAAAAGCAGAATCTTCTCTCTGTCATTTAATAGTAAAATTTTCAAAATAAAAAATGAAAATATCAAGTTTATGTACAGAAAAATGGAAAAATGATAAAGGAAATATCTAAATGGTCTTTTTGCCGAAGAAACCTCTTATTAATTTTACAATACTTCAGGGTAAATGATATTTCTTGTTAGGTTAGTGCCAGGAACTAAAATGAATTGATTGTTAGGGTTGCCAGTGCGAGAAAAAGCTACGTATAGTTGACCATGTGAGAAACATTCTGAACGCAGGTCTACCCCTACATAATTAAAAGTTTGCCCTTGAGACTTATTTATGGTGATTGCAAATGATAATTTAATTGGAAATTGTAAACGTTTAAATTGAAAAGGTAAATCTGTGGGTATCATAGGTATGCGTGGTATAAAAGCTATTTGTCCAGCTGCTGGTCCAGTGAGAATAGTAGCTTCGATAACATTATCACGCAAGACTTTAATTTGTAATCTAGTTCCATTACAAAGAGTTGGTGGATTTAGATTTCGTAGTAGCATTATTGGTGCACCAAGTTTTAATGTCAAATTATAAAGTGGGAATCCAGCTGGAGTGAGGGAGTTCAAAAATTCTTGAGAATAATGGACGGCATCTTCTGTATTAACTACTGTATCAATTGCCTTATAATCTCTAGTTTCACCATCAAATTTTTTTAAGATTATATCATTAATTTCTTGAGCAGTTACATTTCTCGGAGAAATAATTGCTCTCTCATATAACCAATTAAAAGGTTTTTCATGTAAATGTTGAATATCAGGATAAACGCTAGTAATTAAATCTTCCATTGAATAAATTATTCTACCAATTTTATCGTCAATTGATACATAATTATTATCGTTAGATATTTCTCCATTTCCAATTTTCAATAGATGCATAGGGAATTCAATGTTGCCACCACCAAGATGAGCCCTCATATTTGTTGTTAAATGTTGAATAGACTTCTAAAGTGGTGTAGATAATTACTGACGACTTCTCCTCTGATCATAATTTTGTATGCATAAAATTGCATGCAAGAAACTGTTTTATAGTGATTATTATTGTTTTGTTGTGGGATTGATACATAGTATCCATCCTCTCCTCTTACAAACAAAAGAGGATATTGGAGAGAATCATAAGCTCGATGTATCTCTGATACTCGCTGCAAACTTCCACTTCGACTATGTATAACAATATCTCTTGGTCCTTTGTCTTCATCAACCAGCAATACTGCCATCTCATTATTTGTAGGAGCATTGTATCTTCCTCGGTGCTCATTGGCTGGCACACGATCAGCGTGTATAATTAATTTAAAATTTTCATTAGTGTTTGTAGCCCTATTTTCCAAGTTATATGTGAAACTCTGAATGAGATGGTTGTGCTGTTGTAAAGATTGTTGCAATAATTCTATGAGTTCTCTATTTAATGATGGATTGATATTTGATCGAGTTGTTATCTGATCTGCATCGGATAAAAAATAAATTTGTAGAAATTGGTGATTTTCGTTGACATTAGGAAGCAAACTACCGATTAAATGATAAACTTGTCCTTGAATTTTAAAAGTAGGCATGTAATTGCCTTCTTTTACTTCCTTACATCCGAAAGAAGTCATCTGAAACAAAGTGTTATACTTTCTCGCATTATTGAGAAAGTGATTAGAAAGTGGATGATTCGTAATTAAACCACGAAAAAGATCAGGAGGATCTTCAATAAGTGGCAGAGATACTTTACCACCTGCACAACAAAGGCCAGAAGATTCGTCTTTCCATTTCTTTGCTTGACAGTTCGAACAGATTTTATCCATAGCACCTATTTGAATATACTTTATTTCAAGATAATTTACTGAAGGGTTATATGAGAAAGCAGATTTAACTCCAAATGCACCTCGAGAACTTGCAACTAATGGTCGACTTTGGTGGATGTAATCTATTTTCATTGGAATGGCATCAAGTTGAGTATGAACTTCATTATGTATTTCCAATGGAAGAACATTTTCAGTTTCTTGGTTATATAGTGGCAATTGAGGACAAACTGTAGGAATTTCGTCATGAAAATTGCTTGACGATTGGTTAGAATCATGTGCAGAGCTAGATAATTCGTGTTCTTGTACAATGTTTCGTCGCAAGTTATATACCCTTCTCGTCCTTACAGTTTTTCTCGATAAATTTGAATTAGCTTTTGGCATTTTGCCAACTATAAAAAATTATACCATTTAACAAAAGGTAAAAACTATATTATATATGTTAGAATTATCATAGAAACAAATAAAAGAAAAATGAACAATATGAAACTGATGATTTTGAAATAACCTTCAAAGTTTCAAAAATTGAATATACGGCTTCGAAACTAAATCCGAAACCGAGGTGATGAGAACGATAAACTCGTTTCTTTATATACATTTTCTGGGCTACTTCACTTGTGGATTAGCAGACGCCATCTAGTGAGGAGAGTTCTATGCGCGCAGTGCCGCATGCGCGCAGTGCCGCTGAACGCAGTCTGATATGATTCCTACGCGCGAAGAATCCAGTCCTCACATTAATTAACATAATTGTAGTTGATATGATGCTAATTTATATAGCCTATGACACTCACCACATCGTCAAGAATCTACTGTCAAAATTTGAAATCAATCCGTTCAGTGGTTTCTGAGATTAGCGGTTACAAAGGAAAAAGTGCTGTCTCTTTATATAATAGTAGAGATATCGTTTTCAATTATATAAATAGGGTTTATATTTTGATTCTTGTTATCAAAATATCTAGTAATTAATTTATTTAAATATTCGTCATTGTGTTGTAACTTTGACAAGTGTTTAAATTTGTTCATTAAATCTTTAGAAAATTTGTTTGCCTTCAAAAGTGCAATGATTATTTCTCCAGGTTTTCTTTGCTCTTCTGGGTTGAAATCCGGGTGTCGGCTTAGCATATCTGCGACAACGTTATCTTTGCCCGGTACGTGGTCAATTATTAGATTATAATCTTGCGTTCCCAGAATCCACCGACGGATTCTGTTGCCCACGAATTTGCTTTAAATAGGAAGGTCAAAGCTTTGTGATCAGTCTTTATATAAATCTTCGCGGTTCGTAAGTAGGTTCTTAGTTTCTGTAAACTCCACATGACAGCGAGTAATTCCTTTTCTGTCGTAAAGTATGCCAATTCGGATGCTTTTAGTGTCCTACTAATATATATAATAACGCGTTCATCTACGTTTTTATCGATCTGTGAAAGTGCACCTGCGATTGCGAAATCGGACGCGTCGCAGCGGAGGATGTATGGTTTTGATGGATCGGGGTATGCAAGACAAACGTCCTTTTCGAAAAGCTTCTTTACTTTATTGAATGCTTGTTATTGTCTGTCCCCCCACTCCCAGGATTTTTGTTTTTCCTTTCTTAGAAGTTCTAATAATGGCAATAATTCTTGAGCATGATTTTTTGTAAATTTCGCGTAAAAATTAATAGTACCCAGAAAAGCTTGTAATTGTTTCAAGTTTCTTGGAATAAGATAATTTTTTATTCTCCTGTGGTTTTATGGCCGTCGTTGAGAGGATAAATCCTAAGAATTTAGTTTCTTTCTTGAAAAATTCTGATTTTTTAAAGCTTAAGGTGAAGTTCCATTTTATTAAGCTTTAAAACAGCGCCTCTAGGTGCCTCAAGTGATCTTTTTCACTTTTTGAGATGCATAAGAAGTCGTCTACAAAGTTCAATATAAAATCCCCAAGATTTTTAGTAACGTGAAAGAGACCACGTAATAAAGCTGCACTGCTTATTTTAGTACCAAAAGGAACAACTTCGAATTCGTATAGCTTCCCTTCGAACATGAATGCCGTGTATTTTTTGCTATCCTCACTAAGAGGTATTTGCCAGAAACTGGATGTTAAATCTAAACTAGACATAACTTCGACCCCGAAGCACTGTTGCAAGAGTTCCTCGATGTTTTGAGGTGACTCTAGGTCATCCTCAAACATGTCGTTTACTTTACGTGCATCAAGACAGAAACGAATTGATCCATCTTTTTTAAATACTGGTACGATCGGACTTATATAATTACTACTTGACCGACGTATGACCTTCCATTCTAACATGATTCCTATCTGTTCTCTGAGCTTACCCTTCATGTTTGTAGCTACAGGATACGGAGGGATAAAGAAAGGTTCAGGATTTTTTATTCGAATTTTGTATTCAAAGGACGCTAATCTACCTGGCTTCCATAAAACACTTTACGATATTTTTGTAGTAAATTTTTGAGTTCATTGATCGTCTCTGGGGTTTTCGTTACACAGAATTTTAATTTTTCGTCGGAGAGATCGTAAGGATCGACTAATGAACTACGATCATTTTGTCGATACGTTAATTCATTTATAAAGTTTGAATATCCGGCTTTATTTAGCACTGGTCCGTTTAGTGAGTGAGAATAAGCACAATCGGTCAAATCCTCCTCGATAATTTCAATGTAGCGATGATTCATTTCTGATTCTAATAGGCTCTCATTTTTATATGATAATTTTTCAATTTTATTATTCATACGTATCGTCATTTCATCGTATTTCGTGTCTATAAGAAAACCGAGTTCCTTAATTGAGTCAATTCCAAGAATACAATCCCGAATTAATTTTGGGATGATCAAGAAGATTAAGTCTTTCGTGGTAGTACCGATTTGTGTAGGACACATCAATTGTTTATTAAGTCGAGTCGATTTTAGCCCTGTTGCTCCTCTAATTATAGTACCAACGATAGGCAAAGTTGCGACGTTTTTAAATTTGTCTAAGTTAGTGTTGTAGAAATCTTCTGAAATACAAGTTACTTGACTACCAGTATCAACTAGAGCTCTTATAGGGATAGCATTAATTTGGATGTTCACTTCTGGACAGGCACAAGTTTTGTTATTTCTAGTATCCTCATCAGATTCGTATAGTAGATCCTCTCGTGGATTAGTAAATATCGTACATATAGGAATTTGTTTATTAGTTGTTTCTTGTATTTGTATCTTTTGAATTATGTTCTTTTCCGAGGCACAAGAAACAACTTTTATTGGTTTTTTGGCAAAGCCCAAGTGATTTTTAAGCAGTCATTTAAAGAATCTTCTAGTGGGAGGTTAATCGTAGTGGGTTTTGAAGTTATTATTTTGGGTTTTGTACCCGTTTCTTTAGCAGGGACTTTTGTTGTTTGACTCGCGTTTGCTTCGATTACATTCAATGTTTATGTTTGAGGGAACTTCCTTTGAAATTTTTTATTTTGAAAATTTGATTGTTGATTTGCAGATTTATGTGATTGGTAATTACTAGGGAATTCTGTGTTTGGATCCTCAGGATTTGATTTTTTCTTGAATAGAGACTGTCTTTCGTTGTTACCGTTATCTTTAAAGGCCAATAATTCGAAAAATTTATCTTGAGAATTGATATTCTGTGACTTTACGGTAAATCGAATGTCCCAATCAAAATGGTTAGATATTTTTCGTAAAAGCTCGGCTTCCAAGAAATTCCGAAAAGTCTTGTGCGAATCTCCACACTGATTTGCGTCATCTGTAGTAAGTACTGCATTGAGAGTTTCGTTTAGTTGTAATTTTAGCTCTTTCGCGGCTGTACTACGAGTAATCATGGCGCTCATTCGAAGCGTACTAGAGAATATGTTCTTACTCGCGTCTGCCATTTTTGTATTAGTTTATCCAGCTAAGTCTAGTAAGTTTATTTTTATTATCGTAGTATACTGCCCTCTTTTTTTTTTTTTTTTTTTTATAAAGAACCTGGTATCCTGGCAGGATCGCCAATGAAACGGTCACGACTCTTTTGTGGTCCTGTACAAGATATTTGACTTATTTATGTACTAAAGAGCTTTGAGCATTTGCTGACCCGGGTCGTTGTTCCGACAGCAGATCAAAAGAGAGAGAACAAATTGATTTAAAAGTAATGATTTAATTTTAGGTCAGGTCCGGGATACCAGGTAAAGGGAATATATACTAAAATAATCACATATTATTAATTTTTCTTTTGGTTAATAAACAAAATATATTTAACTGAGTGAATTATAAAAGAGATTATTACGTAAATTGCGGTGCTACTTTTGGATTACAAGTAAACATATACATTAGGTCTTTATTTATCTGTTTGATTATTGTTTAATACGCTTTATTATGCGGTATTAATATTATCTAATTGGATTACGCCTTTTTACATTTAATATGTAACTTATTTGCAATTCTAAGCGATACGCGTAAATTGCGATATCTTGTGTTTTACATTTAGATACGCCTAAATTGCGTTATCTATTTTTATATCGAATATGCTGAACTTTGCATATTCTGCTAATTTTTATAAGATACGCTTAAATTGCGTTATCTTATATTTTATTTTGATTCTACAGAGTATGTATCAATATTTCTACTCAATGCTTAAATGCTATTGAGTAGTGACTAGTCTGCGTAAATTGCAGTAGAGCTAGTGCCTGTACTAGGCCGAGCAGGGCCTTTTATATGCTACGGAGAGAGCGCGGATTAAGCCGCTGGAATTTTGCACACTTTTGCGAATTTCTCACTTATATTAAAATTGTCGAGCAAATCTGAGCACGCTTCGCCGCTGCCGCGTCACCGCTCGCTCTTATGCTTTGCGCGTATGTGTATTGTTGGTGAGGGCTGCGTCGCTGCCGTGCTTCTTGCGTAATATTTGTTTTGCTCCTCTCCCGCCAGATGGAATGGTTTGCTTGCATTAGATTTGAGAATGAAAATATATACAATCTGAAGTATTATTATGTGCTAATTACATCAGTTTATTCAAACAAACACGAAACTAATTATATCCTACCTGTGGATATTAATGATTATGATTTGAAAAGTAAATATTATATTTTTTGGGATGATGATGTCAACAAAGACAGATATGTAGGATATATTGTAAGCCTTGGTGGTAAGTTAACTTTTTTAATACTTTCGAAGCTGTTATTAAACATCCGGCAGGGATCTAAGAGTTTAATATGTGAACTGAATATGTGAGCAGTAGACTCATATTATACAGTTTTAAGAGTGCGTTTGTACGCTCAGTGACATAAACTTACCACTGAATGCTTAGAAAATACAGTCGCTTGTTAAAAGAAAATGAAAAATTTTAACCGCAGAAATTTTATGTATATATGTGTGTGTGCACATGTTTTTATGTGGCATAGGCAGAGCAAGAGCTGCACAAGTGGCCCTCCGACACCAGATCTCCACAGGTACTATCGTTAAACAATACTTCTGTGGGGCCCGTTAACAAGCCTAGTTAGCTTTTTAATATTTTAGATGATTAATCAGGTGTCGCAATTAAATAAATTTATTACAAAACTTTATAATCTGAAGATATACAGTGTTTTCTTAACAGCATATCTGAGGAAGGAGATTTGCCGGATGTTTAATACTTCTATGCATTTTATTTAATAAACTCCATAAAACATGATTTTATTCTATAGAGTCAAAAGAGGATGCTGAGCATCGAGCTTTAAACAGAGGAAAAAGAATGGCTGTTCCAAAAAAACTAACGTCAAGTGACACAAGTGATCAAGAAAATCAGAACGAAGATAGTGAAAAACCTGTAAGTGTTAGTTTTTATTTTAATTTTTAAGTGTGATCGTCAAAACATTAAATATATTTTGTTAAAAAATTTAAAATTTGATTGTTGAATAATTTTTTGAGAAACACTTTTAAAATTCTTTTTTGAAGGTTATCTATATGAATTTTTGATTAGCTTCTAAAAGAGTTAATTAATAATTGCTGTTCTTGACTAAGTCTTTCTGTATATAATACCTCAAGTTCTTCAATATTAATTTTATTAATATTTTATTGCGTGACTAACCTTTCTTATAATTGCATTTACAGTAATTGTGTCAAAATTAATTTTATTTTTAAAATCTTTTGATATTGAAAAAAATGATAAAGTCAGTATATCATACATTCTAATCAAATAGTTTCGCATTTTAATAGTACAAATGTACATTACATGGGCAAATATTAAATACAGTAGCAACTGCAAATGCTACAGCAAAAACACGGCAATCATAGGAATTAGTCTGATACTGTACTTGTTTAAAAGATATGTGTAAATTATCTTTATTTTGAAACAGCCTATTAATTAAAATTTCCAACACCCAAAACATTAAATATACTTTGTAAAAAAATTCAAAACTTAGTTATTAAATAATTTTTAGAGAAAAACTTTTAAAATTCTTATTTTAATATTGGTCTTAATAGAGTTATGTGAATAAATTAACAACCAAACTAACAATTCCAATTTATTTTTATTTTTATTTTTTAGGCTAAGAAAAAAATTTACAAAATGTTTGCTCAGAAAAACAATTCTGGTAGAATCATTGACACATATAAAAGTCAACTTCTATTACGTAGTCGTCAACAATTGACTTTGGATGATTGCAATAACAATGCTCACACAAATTACGATGCTTATCAAGATTGTATAAGAAACCATGTTACTGTGGAGTCGACCGATTTTCTTCAAATTAGCAAACCTGCGATTGAAGGTTAGTATGAGTATCTACAATCATTTATTAGTATATGTTTTTCTATTTTTTATTATTGAAAAACATACAGATAAAATTATTCAATTGTCACGTCGTGTGATTTATTACATAAATTCATTCAAAACCTAAAAAGAATATTAATGTTGAAATTCAAACTCTCCCAAAAAGAATGCATTACACGCACCGACCAGTTTCGACACACGGCCGAATGCAAGCCACTGATGAATCAGCATATCAGCAATTTGGCCGAATGCAGGCCACTGACAAATCAGCACATCAGCAATTCGTGACGTCTTACGCGAGCGCTACTTTTTATGTATACAATTTCCGAAATTTTTAAGTTTGTAAATACTACAAAAATTGCATTGTGAACGACGATTTTAAAAAGCCTTGCACGTACTCAATTAAGCAGTTCGTATACAGACACGGGCTCCGTACGCGTCGTCCGACAATAGACGATATATCAGTGAAACAGTTTATCGTTATAATATCCAAATACCTAAGTTTTATTCTCACTAATTGTGAATAACATTGTAATCCAGTTTGATATATACATATACATATAATTAAATAAACTACATAATTACAGTGAATATAATTCGTGTATAGAACGTTTTATAATCATTCTCTTATACCCAGCACGATCTCAAGTCTACATCTTGGCAATTGAACTCAAAGGTAAGTTCTTTCATTTAATTGACTAACAGTGAGAGTGTTAGGCGCGAACTAATACCGTTATAGCCTTGCCACTACACTTATCATTACGTCCGTGACTATTTATTTAAGAGTAGTCAGGACGTAACACAATAATTTAGTGTTAGACTTATCATTATTTAGGGAATTGCTTCAATTACAGTAAATACATTTTTAATTCTTTAACTTTTAGCAATAGATAATAATGAACAAGCTAAGAAGGTCTTATCTAACAGTACAAACATCATGCAACCAACAGTCGCTGAGAATACAGCTAAAGTGCAGAAGGCATGTAAATCATTTCCAAAACCTACTGTCTCTGTAACAGAAGCAGCTGCTGCTTGCACAAGAGAAAATTCACAAACACACTCACCTTTGTCACCATTGTACAGTGATAAACTAAGCAGTCCGCTATGGAGCCAACATGAAAAAATACAATATCTCAGGAGGCTACAACGCTTGCGAGAATTGTCTCATTCACAATGTTCTTCAGTATCTCCTCATTCATCACATCGTTCAGAATCTCCCCATCGCAGTGTAATACCACAGCCGATAAATCTGTTGGAGACTAGATTTATTACACCTTCACAAAGTCAGCAATCGCTCAATAGAGATGAAGATACTGGAAATAATTTTGAATCAACGGCTAATAAAAATAATCAAACTATTGAACAGATAGAAACTGGAAATTTTTCTCCACGAGAAGATGATTTGCATCTAAGAGACAGTGTTTTACGCACAAGAGAGGGTGATCTGCCTCCAGGAGAAAGTAATCCACCAACAGTAGAGAACAATAATGATAATGAAGAAGCTACCTATGATGATGATGATGATGGTAAAAAACTTAATTATTTACTAAAAATGTTATACAAAAAATTAACTAAAAAATATTTGCAGTAGATGGCAGAACGACTCAATGCAAGTATTTATATACTTATAAAAATAAAATGTACAAACTGTACAAACAAAAAAAATATTATATGACTTCAGAATTCAATGACGAATTCACACGATATCAAGAGATTGATGATGATAAGGTATATATAATACAGTTAATATCTACAATAATATTAGTATCTTCAAGCCATTTCATAAATATAAATTTAATTTTATAGATATATAAAAGTATTGACTTATTTAATGTTATATATTGAATTTCATAAAGAACAGATTTGTCATATTTATATATCAAAATATCAACATGTTTTTCACCTGATTATCACCTGATTATCACCTGAGTTTTTTCAGTAGGGATACCAATTCTAATGTTTAAGGTGCTAGGCACACTATCACATAATTGCCATATGCAATATATACGGTTTTATTTACATTAAGCGATAATTTATTTAGGTTTAGCCATATTGCCATCTTACGAAGATATTCATTTAGCTTTTCTTGCGCAGCTGTCCACGAGTTATCACATGAGATGATAACTGTGTCATCGCGTAAGTTAATATTGTTTCATTTTGCATATCTATCAGTAGGTCATTCACGTATAATATGAAAAATAGAGGACCAAGTATTGTTCCTTATGGAACCCCTATCATAATTTTTTTGTACTCACTCTTGCAGTTATTTATCTTTACACATTGTTTCCTATCAGATAGATAGCTGCTGAGTAATTTTAATGATTTTCCTCTTACACCCTATCTTTCTAATTTGTCCAGCAGTATACTGTGATCTACCGTATCGAAGGCTTTAGCCAGATCTAAGAACGCAGTTATAATTGGTTTGCTTTTATCTAGGTTTCTATATATAATATTTAATAGATAATTGAGAGCATCCTTCGTTCCTCTCTGTCTTAGATAGCCGAATTGTCTATCAGATATTATTTTGTGCTTCATGATAAAATTATAAAGTCTATTGTATATGAATTTTTCAAGTATTTTGGCAATGTTAGAAATTAGCGATATTGGTCTATAGATACTAATACAACTATTATCTATATAGGTATAATATCTGCTTTTTTCAGTGCATTAGGCCAGATTGATTGTTGTGTGCATATATTAAATATATACTCTACGATTTTGATATATGTTTTGATAAAAATTTGATAGTTATTGCACTAATATTATCTACTCTACCAGCCTTTTTTTCATAATTATATTTTGAATTTCATACGTATTAGTTGGATTAATAAAAATTGAGTAGTTGTTTCGAACTGGCAGTTTCAATTATTCTAAGTCCATTTTTTTAATTTTATTGCTTAAATTTAATCGCACATTACAATAATATTCATTCATAGTGTTCGCAATAGTAGTCTTGTCGTCAATTTTCTGATCATTAACTATTATACTATCAAGTGATCCTCCTTGCTTCTTTTTTTTCCTAACTTATCATTTATTATGTTCCAAAGCTGTCTTGAATTACCACTGCATTTTTTAATGGCATTATTTTCGTATTTATACTTAGCATCTTTAATTACCTTACTCAACATTTTTTCATAATTTGTATAATCCATTTTCAGTTTCATATTCGTTGGATTCTTTTTCCATATATTATATAACAACTCTGTATTTTTATAGGATATTAATATTGCTTTCGTAATCCATTTTTTCTTAGGAACTGAATCTTTTTTGTTTTTATTAGAATATTTTCTATCAGTTGCTTTTTCAACACATCTTTGGATCACACTTATTAATTCATTCATAACTGGGTTAGGATCATTTATTCGTGACAATGAGTCCCACTCAACTCTTTTTGAAATATTTATTAACTTGCCGTAGAAAATAGTAACGAAGAAAGAAAATAGTTTAAAAAATATTAACCTGTTTAGCCAGGAATTTTCTTACTGAATTAGTAAACTCAGATTTCGATACATCGTGGCACATGTACATAGCAGAGATCCTGATTGCATCACCTGACTCTAGAAAAGTATCAGAACTTACAACACTCAATCTATCAATTACTTCTATTTTAGTTTTTTCCTGTATATTCTTTTTCATATATGACTCCATCAGCCTTATTAATTTTACTGTCAATGTAATAGCTTTTATAGCCTTATAATTGATAGTACTGAGGATGTTGTAAGATCCATGTTTCCATACATATTATAATAATTGGTTTTACTACCAAGCTTTCAATAAATGATTCTAATTTTTCGTAATTCGCATTTAAACTTCTTATATTTACACAGAGAATTAAGTTCTTTTTCTTTGAGATGCTCTTGTTGAGTGATCTGATGATTTCTGCATCACGTTCTATGTTGTGTATGTCTTCAAAATTATATTCTTGAGCCATTAGTTAATCCTTTTTTCTTAGTCTATTTGTTATACGTGTGTTAACTGAATTGAGTGACGCAGAAGACATCCCAGATGCACGCATGGTTATAGCCTTGTTTGAAGTATTTTCTGCCATACCGACATATCTCGGTATTACAAGTTGTATCGTGTACTCAGTAAGGTCAATGAACTTTCTTATTTTATTTTGTAGGATACTGCATGCGTGGCTATCTGTTGCCATATGCTCAGTATTATATTGAGTTTTATACTTATTATTGCTGAAGATACAGTTAGGACAATTTAATTTATTACCGGAACAATCTGTAGTCTTATGATTGCCTGCACATTTTAAGCATGTGTGATTATTTGTGCACTTAAAGCCATTATGCTCATATCTACCACAATTAAAATATGGCTTAACGTTGCAGTAGTCATGCACCTTACAGTTTTGATAACCCACAAAGATCCTGTTTTTATTCTCTCTCACATGTTGATATAGTTCAGTAGGGATTTCTAATATGACTGACTGTAGATAAGTTTTAGAGTTATCATATAAGTGCAATACTTCTTGTTGAATTTACTATATTTTCAAAATTATCTATTACAACTACTTTAACCTTTGGATTCTCTATTGTTTCTTTTGTAACATCACAACTTTCATCAAGCTTTTTCTTCAAGACATTATATGCTTTGCTTGCACTTTCTTCTGTTAAACAATCTACTATTATTTCACTCTTTTTCTTAATTAGTTTTTTTGCTTGTATGCTCTTATCTTTAATGAGATAGTGTGCAATAGCATCATTTATTTTGTCAATAGGATATTCTTTAGTATCTTTGTTTTTAACTATACTTGAGCATATGTTTTGTTTTTTGAGGTATTTATTTCACTTTTCTGCTTATCAAGTAATTCTCTTAATAACTTTTTTTTTCTTTCAGTTCTTTATTTAGTTCTTCTAATAGTGTATTTTCAGGCTTCAAATTACTGTTCATTGATACACTATTCTCATCATCATCCTCACTTTCAGCTTCTGCCACACTTATTTTATCACTTTTTCTCAATTTAAACTGAGTAATGATTATTTTGTCTTCATTACTCAGCACATTTGTATTCACTTTCATCAAACAAAAAAAAAATTACAAAAACTATATAGAATTATGTATGAAGTAAATGCAATTCTGATATTAAGCAATACATGCCCTATTCGGGGACTACCATTCGGATGATACTTTCCAAAATGGGCGTGGGAGCCCTTGAAAAAGCTTATTTAATTATTTTAATTTAATGTTTTCGCCTATGTTTTACAATATTGCAAATAACCTTTGAGCAATATTGACACGATATGCTTATTATCTTTTGGAAATGCAATTCAAAAATGGACATGATGCCTTAGAGCAATATTGCAGGGAAATTTCTTATAGGTTTTTCACCTTCGCACAATATTTTTGAATCTGACGAATCTACAAATGCAACCTTTAGGTAATATTGCCGAAAGATTGGGTGCTATATGGGAATGTCCAGGATAAATAATAGTGGTCCCAGGATAGTACCTTGTGGGACACCTGTGTTTACTAAAAAGAATTTGCCCTTTTTTCCATCTACTTTTACTCTTTGGTATCTATTGTTAAGATAGCTTGCGATAAGATCTAATGCCTGGCATCTAATCTCGATACAATACAACTTGTTAGCTCTAGAAAGGTCACAATTGCTGGTATTCGCCGATCCACATTATTGTGCAGAATGTTCATTAAATTATTAGGCGCATTTTTTGTGCCGATCTTCCTCATAAAACTAAATTGTTGTTTAGATATTACATTAGTAGTAAGTAAGCCGGTGTACGGGACAAGACTAAATCAAGGTTCAAAAATAAACTGTGAAACATTGTTGATCAGATATTATAACTTTATTGAAATCTCCTAACGATCGGTCCTGGTGTGACCTTCTCTCACAAGTTGTCGCCGAGAACTGACGCTCTACTCATTAAACGCCGCCGAAAACTGGGGCCCGCTAAAACAAAGACGCTTTCCCGAGGACTACCGAAGGGACTCGAAGCAGTGCGCGCCCTCCTCTATATCTATAGCTGTACACACGCAGTCATGTGCCCGCGCGAACGCCTGCCGCCAATCGACTCTCTGGCCTGGGAGTCACAGATCGGCCCTTTAGACTCTCTATACTGAAAGTGACCCTCAAAATCCGCGGAGTAAAATCCTAGAGGGGGTCGTGGCAGTCTAGGAATGATTATAAAATCACTGCTAACCGTATTGGCATGAAGCCACGAATCGCCTTGTCGATTCGCGCATATGAGAGCCAAATGACGGAGAAACGTTCGCTAAATTTACTAATAGGTAAAATACATTATTAAATCAGAATAAATACCCCGCACTTGCTCTTATCCCTAGTAGCCCTCGGTTACGTCCGGAACAGCCGGTATGGGGAGACATAACAAATGACGTCATCACTGGCGCATGCTTATCTTATCAATGTAAACAAGTCATAAAGATAAGGTATCATGTTTATAGATAAGGGTATCATGTTTATACAGATAAAGATATCATGTTTACATAAACAAACAAGATATCTTTACCACAATAATAAACAATGACGGTACTTTACAAGTAATAAAGATAAGATCGTGCTGGCGCATCCTTATCTTATCAATGTAAACAAGTCATAAAGATAAGGTATCATG
>QLSS01000234.1:82886-106804 GCA_024372645.1 Trichomalopsis sarcophagae
ATCCTTATCTTATCAATGTAAACAAGTCATAAAGATAAGGTATCATGTTTCTACAAACAAGTAATTAAAATTATCTTTATTACGTGTAATATAGATAATTTTAATTAATTATTTATATAATCAAACAATACCTTAACTTAATTTACATTGATAAGTTAAGGATACAATAGTAATGATGTCTTTTGTTGTCTCCACACACCAAGTTAGTAAATAAAAAAATTCATTTCTTGCAATGTATCATGGTTTTTATTAGAAAAATTATTTATTTGAATTATTATAATCAATGTAAATGCAAGCACACATGTGTACACATACGTACACTTACACGAGCACACACACACACACACGCACGCGCGCGCGCACTTGCGCCACACACTAACACTATAACACTAAAACACACTAACACTAATCAGTCTATCACGACTGACTCCTCTTCATGACCTGGTTCTATCTTAATGATCTCTCCTCTGTCATAAGGAGTATCGGGTGATGCTGGTGAGAAGTACTCGAGGAATTCCTCGCCTACATCAATCTCCTGGTCTTTTGTCACGATCTCCATCGCAGCGTCTTCAGCTGCATGTACTTACTGCACCACCTGTGTAAAAAAAAAAAAAAAAAGATTTACATCATACATAAGCTGAATGTTATATGTACGTTGATTGACTTACCTGTTGTTGCTGCTGCATCTTCTCCTCATTGCCAGCCTCCTGCATCTCATTTCTCCTTACTATATCTAAGCTGCAGCACAGCAGTTCCTTCCTGCTACACGTTGTGCAGCGTCGTGCTCTGCACTCCGTGCAGAATGACCATTGCGTACGCTTGGTCATGCGGTTCATGATCCGGACGCACTTCGCACACATGTCCCCTCTCTTCGCTGTATACAAATTCACCGGTCCAACTGATGGTGAATTTCGCAAATCGTGAAGCGCGCTCTTTACTTCCTCGCAGTCTTCATACAGCTGCGCGTATGTGTCACGGTGCTGCTGAATGAGGCGGGAAGCACGCTCCGTGACGATAGCGCACGTGTGCTCGTACACCCGATACCCGAAGTAGCTGGCTGACACATTGTGCAGCGAAATGCTTGACGGATACGGGATACTTTTTACGAGCACGAGAGAGCATAACCTTTGACTCTCAAGTGCTCTTCGCAGAAAGTCGATATTGTTTAGTATACACTTGTCGCCATGAGTCTTAGCAGGCCATACCTATACAGCGAAGATGAATGAGTGTGAGAAAACAACTATACGTGTTTGATACTGCTTGCTGATCGACGAACACCGGATACTTTTTTAATATTGTGTGGGTGTGTGTGTGTGTGTGTGTGTGTGTGTGTGTGTGTGTGTGTGTGTGTGTGTGTGTGTGTGTGAGAGAGAGAGAGAGAGAGAGAGAGAGAGAGAGAGAGAGAGAGAGAGCATGATCTTTGACTCTCGATTGCTCTAAACGTGAACTTGATATTCTTAGTACCTACTAGGTGGTAAGAGTCTTTGCACCCGATACCTATAAACGGAAAAACTGGATCAGTGTGACAAAACAACGGTTCAGAGTAATCTCAAATGTAATTAACACGTGGATTCTCGGAGCCGTATACTTGATACTGTTTGTATATATCGCTATGGCACAGGAAGTCGAATGCTATTAAATGTGATAGAGCATTGATTTAGCCGCCTTGTATCGTGCGATAATCGTCGACGGTATTATTATTTCAGATTGTTATGCATCTTGGACCTGTGAGAGCGTAGGTAATATAATACCTATGAATCACTCGATCCTCTTACGGTTTAAGTGACATTCGACGAAATTTTGATACTTACGAATGATAAAAAGGTGAGGCAAAACTTATCGCAGGATGTTATTTTTTGCGTTTTATACTGTTGTGCGAGTCCACACATTCCCCCACTAGCAAGACGTTTTTTATACTATATAAACTCAACGTTGACCTCAGGAGCTCAGTAGTAATGAGAGTAGTTGCATTAAATCAAGAGCTCGAAAGCATGTATAACGTAGCCGAGGAGTCTTTACGCATTATAGTGCTTCGCATCGCGGGCAAACTTCAAACAAATAGTGTTGTTAGACGCAGGTGTACAAGAAGCTGGTGTCTACGTGTGAAACGCATGGTTGCGTGTCAATTATGCCGTGAGTTTACACGTCTTTTACGATGCTGCGGGCCACGGAAAATTGCACAGCTTCATAGAGTCATTTTTAAAATATGCAACTTAGCTGTGCGATGAGCAGCAGAATTTGGTATACAACACAATTTTGCGCATTTACCTGTGTTGACGCGGCTAATGACAGCATTCGAGGAGAATAATGGTGAGTACATTGTTATTGATTGTAATTTTTCTGCACTATATCGCGTTGTCATTAATAAAAATCAAACAGCGCTTGTACTTGGCAACGAGGTAAACGCTGCCACAGCTGATAGCGTCGTCTGCTGCTGCTGCTTCTGCTACAAGCTCTGTTTCATTCACTCACGCGTGCGTGCATACACACATTCGTAACGCTGTGTCGTCTGCTCTCACCGTAGAACGCGTCGACTGCTACGCATGAAGCGTAGTGTTTTTCAAGTCGTCTGCTTTCAGCGCTAGGAAAATTAGCTTCTTACATCTGTCATATTACATAGCATGCAATGCGTATCTCTCTATCATTACAGTAATATAACGTATAATTATAAAATTAAAGAATATACATCCGCTATATTCTATGACAGTGAGAATACTTTTTTAATCAATTTTAATTTATTCGACATCAAAGAGATTTTAATATTCAAGTGATGTAAACATCACTACCTTCGAATACATATAACGTTTATTATAAAAAGTAAGCGCTGTATTTTTAACATAAAATTGTTTTACATTTCAGCATTGGAAAATTTATTAGCCGACGTAACCTCTGATGAAGATGATATTACAGAATACACATCGAGTGAGAATGTTGAACATACGTCATCGGATGAAGGTGAGGAGGAGGAGGAGGAGGAGGCAGAGAGAGAGAGGCAAGTGAGACGGAGGATACAGCACAAGCGGGGAATGCTGTAGCCGATGTACAGTTTGTACCGGTTGAAATGGTGGGGGTGAGTGCTGCCGATGCACACAGAGAGGAGGAGGAGGAGAGCGAAGCCGTAACGAGAGAAGCAGCAGCAGCTGTGGCTGCGGTGCCTGCAGCTGTGCGTCTTCAGGTGAGGCGATGGAGGAGGAGGAGGAGGAGGAGGAGGAGGAGGAGGAAGGTGAAACAGTAGAGAGAGAGAGAGAGAGAGAGAGCGCAGAATAACCACGATGCTAGAGCGGAGGAGGTTGAAGATGCACCTGCCAATAGGGATTCTCAGCGTATGGCTAATGTTGACCACCTTCTTGCCGCATGTACAGAGCCAATAGCTGCTGCTAATAATATTCTACAGCGCTTGATGGAACGAGCAGCTGATGAAAGCGAAAATATTATTGAGTATGCGTAGCATCCATGTGTCAAAAAACGGCAACAAATCCTCGACTTTTTAGCCCGACCAGTCGAACCCGATGAAATGCGGTACACGAGAAGAAGCGCTGAAGGATTTGTCACCGAGCATATTTTAATCAGGGAAATCCAAGAGATCGTCAAATTAATGAACGTGAGTATTATGCTGTATTTAAATATATATTTTTCTTGAAATAAATTCTTACTTTTGAATATTATTTAAGTTATTCGACGTGGTCTCGAAGGATTTTCTAAGTACCCCAGGGCTTTGAAACAAGATATCATGCGTATCATGTATGTTCGAAGAGCATAAGAAATACGTTGGTTTTTCAATGCTTGTAAAGATAAAAATTCCATACTGTTGGACACTGAAAATTTACCTGAAGTGTTTAATCGCCTGGGGCAGAGTTTTTCAGGACCACCAGAAGAATAATTTAAAAAATAAGAAAGTGTAAAATAGGGTATTCAAATATTTTGTATTCAATAAATTTTTTCAGAACATAATCACTCTGACGATTCGTCATGTTCCTCTTCTACAACCATTTTTCCCTTATCTACATCATCTTCGAACTCCAATACTTCTGTAGAATCGCAGGATTACGAGACCGATGAAAGCGATTTTTCTATTCAAGTTGGTAGAGGACAAAGAAGAAGAATTGAAAATTCAAGCAGCAACAATGATGATGATGATTTGTCTGACTACGAACAAGAGGATAATCAGCCAAGTGAGTAGTCAGAGGAGGAGGAGGAGGAGATCATCGAGGAGGAGAGAAGCGAAACAGACGATGAGGAAGGAGATGAGGATATCCAGCCTCCTGGTAATCGTTTTGATATTTTCCAACAAAATTCGCATTATATATCTAAGTATAAAATAGAAGGTAGACGTATTGTACTAAAAATAAGATCTCCACCGGAGGATGGATCTATAAATCCGATACTTTGGTTGGAATTAGTTATTCGTGATATTTATTCTTATATAATTTCATTATGTAATGAAAATGACATGATTGGTGTCTCCGTTAGAAGTTTAAATTTTGCACGAGGCCCGGGTGGGTTATCTTTACGATTAGTAAATAATTTGTTCTACAATGATTTATGGAATTTAATAAGCGGATTAGCTCAGAGTAATGAGGATTTTCAAATAGATGAGAGCTTTATTCTAACATTAACACTTGTTAATATACCTAATGGTGGCCGAGGTGGAAGTAGAAAGAGGATAAGTGTTGATAGCTTAGCTCAGAGATCAGTTGTATCTATAAGAAATAACGATAATTTATGCTTGCCAAGAGGTTTAATTGTCGGGGAAGCTTTTATGATGTATAAAAAATTCTTTTCAAACGAAGCCATTGATACTTGGAATATTGTCAGAGATATCAGACGTGGTATACAAAAAGAGCGCGCAAATCTCCTTACTATTAATGCAAACGTCGTAATTCCTGCAAACGGGTGCGGTATACGAGAATAGAGATGTATCAGCGGTGTTATGTGGATGTGGTAAAACAGTTTGTGTCAAAAGGTTTCTTCGACATCTTCCACTCATGTGCAGTGTAACTTTTGATCGGATATTAGTCTATTATGCCGAGTGGCAGTCTACGTATGAGACAGACTTTGTTCCAGGAGGTATAAGTAGTAGTAGTAGGGAGAGTAGAAAAAAAATTGTGGAATTTCACGAGGGATTACCTCAGCCTTCAGATTATTCTCAAGACAATGAAAAGAAAAAATTATTAATTATCGATGATTTAATGAGAGAATCTTCGAATAACATTATTCTCGATTTATTTACAAAGGGAAGTCATCACAAGAATTTAAGTGTAATTTTTATTACACAAAATCTTTTTCACAAAGGAGATGGTCAACGCGATATCTCATTAAATGCAAATTACCTCGTTATTTTTAAAAATCCACGTGATCGTTCGCAAATACAATATCTAGCACGTCAAGTATATCCCAAAGACCCAAAATTTTTACAAGAAGCGTATCTGGATAGTACGTCAACTGTTCATGGCTATCTTTTGTTGGATTTGAAACAGTCGACCGAGGATGAATTTCGTTTTCGTACCTCTGTTTTTCCCGATGATAAATTGAGTTACGCATATGTACCAAAGAAGAACAAGAAATTACGATAAAAGTAGAGGATTATATGATTAAAGCTTCAGTCTGATTGAAACAATGGCAGGGAGAGAAGCGTCTACGAGATCCGATAGTCGTAGACGGCGTAGAAGATAGCGTGGTGGTGGTGGTGGTTCTGCTGCTGCTGAAGAAGAAGAAGAAGAAGATACAAGGTGTGGATGCCTACCAAAGCATTTTACAAAAAAGTGTGTCGCAGTATTGAATGCTCTTTGTCATGCAGATAGTCAGCAGCGTTTAGCACTGTTACGTGTAGCTGATAAAAAACTCATTAAAAGCATATGCGAGTGCGTGTTAAATGTATTGCGCGGAGTCGTTAAAATAAAAAACTTTCACAAGTCAAAGTTAAAAAAACATAAAAGTGTTTTGAGAAAATTATTAAATAAATCCAGTAGTAAAAACAGTGAAAAAGAGTGGAAAAAAAGAAACGCGTCCTTATTCAAAACTGTGGTGTTTTTTTACCAATGTTACTTGCACCAATTATAAGTGCACTTGTGTCAAAAATATTTGGAGTCTCTGGAAATTAAAATATGGAGCATGCTCTTAAAATGGTCATTGTACCAGAGGAAACATACGAGAGAGTAGCGAAGCAACAGCATCATCAACAACAACAACAACAACATATAGTGGAAGAGTCGAGTAATGCTTTAGAGCCAACGATACAGACAAAGGGTGATAACTTAAGTCGTCTCGATGCTGAGATGCACGATATACTTTTTTCAAAAAGTATCACCGATGAACGTGAAAAATGTCAAAAATATTTACAAATTTTAAGAAGATATCTTCATTTCAAAAATTTGGAACGTCAGGAACTTTTATCAAATGCAAATATACTTGATGTAGAGAATGAAAATGAAGATATATCTAGTCCATTGCCCGATGAAGCGATACTTGCAAGCATTTCCAAGGGTTATGTGAGCACGTTTATTGCTTCAACATTGGAAATCAGCATCGCATCGTATTAAATGGGATAATTCAGGTACAGTTAGCATTGATGATAAAGCTATACCACACTCAAATTTTATAGATTTACTAGAAGACGTGGTACGGAGTAGACCTGTTGAAGAACCTGTAGGAAGATTTCAATTAGCTAATTTTATAGCAACAACTGCCACACCATCTGTTGAAAATAAATAGTCAAGCAGGGTATAGCTTCTTTTGCTAAGTATATTTATTAATACAAAAAAAAATTAAAACAGGAAATGAATATAAGTATCACAGCGTTTTCAGTGAAGCGTTCGACTGGACAACTGCTCGCTTACTCGATTCAGGCAGAACTAACTGCTATCCTCCGCTGAGGGTATTACAATACCTCGGTGACGCGGTCCTACGGCTGATCGCAGGGGGGACGCTACCGATATCCAGGTACGCGACGACTCGGTCGAAGCGTGAGCGGACGGACCCTTCTTAATAGCCCCCGCCGCTAACCTGGGTATCATAAAGAGTATCATTCACTGATTGTGCGTCGAGTTAAAATAAGTCTAGGTGTTATACTAGCTCATGCTAATGCACTTACAAAAGCCACTGCTAAATATCCAATCAATCGTGTAGAGGTGAAGGCATTTACAATGCATAGAGGTATTCTTGGCGATACACTGAACAACGTTATTCTCGGTCAAATACCCAAAAGAATAATCATTGGATTTGTGGATAACAAGGCATTCAATGGAAACAGAAAGTTTAATCCATTTAATTTCCAACATTTTAATATAAACTATATTTCTCTTTATGTGGATGGTGTCCAGATTCCCAGCAAACCATTGCAGCCTCGATTTTCGGGTGAAAGTCAATTATTTATCGACTCGTTTCATACGCTATATTATGGGACTGGAATTCATTTTCTAAACGAAGCATTAATTATCTCACGATCGGACTACGATGAAGGGTACACATTATTTGCTTTTGATCTAACGCCTGATTTATCAGCAAATTCAGTTTCTCATTTGGAATTTAATCAAGCACGGCAGGGTTCGTGTAGAGGTAAAATTTGAAAGAGCACTTGACTCTACAATCAATTGTATAATTTACGCCGAATACGACAATGTCTTGGAAATAGATTCAAGTAGACAAATAATAACGGATTTTAATGCATAATACCGTTAAAGCGATGGAAAAGTAAGAGGAGAAGGTGGAAAAAAAGGGAGGGGGATAAGAAGCAACAGCAGCGCCTCTCTATGCTATAGATGAGTAAAAAAGCTGAACGTCATACTCTCAGTGACGTTTGAGAAGTGAGCGAGTTTGTATCGACTGTGTGAATTTTTTATAGTATCATGGATTACGTTATTAATATTCAGGGTTTGAGAGACCGTAACAACAAGTTTACACCCAAAGAAGTTGATGTACTTGGTTTAAAGCACAGAATCGTCCAACATTGGACAGTTAAGGAACCCTATAGATTTGAATAACTTGCAACTGGACTTAAAAGAAGTAACGAGTACATCTCTAATCATTTTCATGGAATTCGTTGGCATGAAGGTGACATCACCATTGAATAACTACAGTATCATTTACAACAAATAGCCAACAATTGGAGATTCCTGGAGACTGTAATGTGTCGAGAAGTTGTGAACGTTGAAGAAATGTATGCCCCGAATTTTGACGAATTGAAAATAAATTATCCAGGTAACTTCATGTGTTTAAATCATGGCATTTAAGGTATAAACTCCAGTCGCGATTGTGCTCTCAATCATGCATATGTGCTACGAAAGTGGCTACACTCTATAGCAGGAGATATAACGCAAGATTCTGCACAGAAATTTAGTGATGCATTGTACTGCAAACTAAACTCGCGGATACGTACAGCTACTTCATCGTCTATTTACGCGACACACGAAGAGGTCGTAGTCGATCATTGCTGAAATAATAATAATAATAATAGAATGAATACACAAGAATTACTAAAAGCTCTTGACCCGTTAACCGTCAAGACAGTTGGCGTGTATGCTGCGGATAGAATTCCAAACGTTTTGGAATACCCCGCGGCCATCATAGCTAATACACATGATCACACGAAGAAAGGAACACATTGGATTGCTATCTACATAGACTCAACCGGTTATGGAACATACTTTGACAGTTACGGACTACCACCAATGTCCCAACATCATCTTAAACGACTCAAAAGAAATTGCAAGCGGTATCAGTGAAATAAAAAAAAGTTGCAAAGCTTTGATTCACAGGTGTGTGGCCAGTATTGTGTTATGTTCCTTTACCATATGGTTAGGCTACCTAACTTACGCACGTTTTGTCATAAGTTCTCGCGAGATTCACGAAAAAATGACGCGATAGTTGTATCGTTCTATAAAAAGCTGTTACGATATAATAATCATCGTGTACGCTCGAAAGATGTTAGGAGGTTTGGAAGTGAAGCCTCGCGCGGCTCAGGATTTTGTAATCAAACATGTACTTCGAGAATGTATGTAAAGTAATAATAATAATAATAATTGTCAGATATCGTGTAGTAAAAAATATGAATAAAGTGTAATCTTTCATAATATAAAAAATGTTTTCATTTATAGAGCCTTACTCATTCCTTTAATTTCATACTGTAGTACTATGATATATTTTTTCCTGTTGCATCACACCTCGTTGTATAGTTCTGAGTACATATACATCGGAATTTATTAACAGTTATAATACTAACATCCGGTGATATTTCATTTCAATCTTTATGTGTAAGCTGATAAAACTGACGGTTGTAATAGTAGTAGTAGACTAAACATCCTGTTCTTAAAAACTCGGAGAAATGTAACCGTAGCCTTTGACGGTTAACGAATATGATACTTCCTTTGTGAAGTTCTGAGAATACACGCGCAAAAATCTGTCCCCACTACATTCGATCTTTTTACTTTAAGGTAGTGGGAGTAAAATGTATAAAAGAGCTTGAAGAGTGAGGAGCTCCATCAGTTCTTTCATGAAAGTTTGAGAGATCGTTTGCTAAGTGTAACTCTGTATATTGTGCCTCTTGTTTCACGTACCATGGCTCAATCAAGTGTCAGTGCTCCATCTCGTGTGCAGAATGTTCTGCCAAATATGCTGCTCTCCACGTCCTACGCCATTAATAAGTCAAACTCGAAACGCTTTACTCTTGGCTTAGAAAGTTACCAGGGAAGCTATCGTCCAGTGGTGAAACTCTCAACGTCTACAACATGTTTTAAATCCGTCAAATTTGATGCATCTGGCTGGAAGGTGTTCAAGAATTACTTTGATCTTATAAATTGCTATTTCCAAGATGCATACAGATTCCAAAGTGAATACGCTCGACCAACGAAGGTGTACATTGAGAATCATGATCTGATGTTTACTTCTTCATACAATACCAGATCCATATTGATAGAAGAAAGACCTGTCGGAACATCCATCTTTCCAAATCTTTTGATTGACGAAGAAAACGATGATGTACTGCATACAGTTAGTGCTACCCATTTCAATGACTACACTGGCGGTGCTGCTGCTACTGCTACTGTTACGGATGGTGAGAATCTACGTCATCAACCACCACGAGCAAAGAAACAAAAAACAGCTTATCATCAACCATCGATATGCATGCAGCAAGTCACTTTTGACGGGTTAAAAATTGTCTCACAGTGTATTGACGAACGTATGAGTAAACTTGAAGAGTGTGTTGATAAAGTGAATGAAATTGTTGCTCATATTAAGAAGTTTATAATTGACTGTATTAAAAACGATTGTATTGATAAAGACCCTAATTCTATACTAAAGACGTATGAGGTGTTTCAGCAATATTATACTTTATACACTGAAAATATTAAAATTATAATTCACGACAAGTTTAAAGATACTATTGAGGAAACAATTTTAAATATAATCTTATGTGAAATAGCTGCTTTTCAATTGTTTGATATATATAAAGACATTTATACTACCATAATTAAAGTATAAATATACATGCTATTTTTTGTCATTACGCTTTGTACGTATGTCTTCCTATCTTGTAATAAACCAGAAAATATTAAAATATTTATTTTTTGTGACATCATTTAAACATCCCACCCTACTGCCACTCCTTACGACTCTCTATAAATATCATCTCTACATAAGTATGTTCTCATTGCTTCGCGTACACTTGACGGGTCATAATCGTAATATGGACAAACACAATATGGAGAAGAAGAAGAAGGAAGGTTCAGGTCGAGAGGAAGTGAAATATAAACCGGCTTCTGGATTCCAAAAGTATCTACATCAATATTCTCCCAATACTGGATCATTCCCGGAAAAAGAAGGGTACAGGAGTTATTGTCCTGACAAGGAAGCAAATAAAGATTCCAAATATCAAGGACACAACAATACTGATTGGGGATATCAACAATAAGTCTTATTCTAAAACTTTTATTTATCAATCAAAATCGGTCCTTTTTAGGACCACAATATTTCTATAAACGTACTACAAACTTATAACACATAAAAATCGCATTATCTTATGACGTCATAAGAGGTATACATGACGTCAGTAACATTCCATATTTATCTTAATTGTTTACAAGATAAATGCTTGAAACGTTGGCGATACCTTGTCTTTATTTTCTGTTTTCATAATAAAAAAGTATCATCATTATTATTGTGGTAAAGATATCTTATTTGTTTATGTAAACATGATATCTTAATTACGCACGTATAAACATGATATCCTTATCTTAATTCACTGTTTATAAACATGATACCTTATCTTGATTACTTGTAAAGTACCCTTATTGTTTATTATTGTGGTAAAGATATCTTGTTTGTTTATGTAAACATGATATCTTTATCTGTACAAACATGATACCCTTATCTAGAAACATGATACCTTATCTTTATGACTTGTTTACATTGATAAGATAAGCATGCGCCAGTGATGACGTCATTTGTTATGTCTCCCCATACCGGCTTACTTACTACTTACATTGTATATTTTAACAAAATCATACATTCAATTATAAATGATTCTTTAAGAAATATTAGCTATGCTTAGTTGTGCTGTGCTTTTTATCAGATTTGTAAATCAGTATTACTCTGCTCTGTTGAAATAAATGATGTTATAACATGACATTTTATGACGTTGTTACGAGTGAAGAGTGCAACGAAAAAGTGACGGATCCCGGGCTTGAACCGAGATCCTCTGGCTTGCAAGGCACACACTCTGTCGTCGCGTCACGGCCGTCACCGCATTGCACTCTTCTACTCGTCTTCTTATAGTAATTCGAAACCCGTGACGTGTGTACACACATGACAACGTCATTTTTGGAATATTTTGGTTGTATAAAAATTAAATATTTCTGTAGTATTTAAAAGTCCTAAATATTTAAAAATTGTTAAAAATGAGTGGCATTACAAGTGCTAACATACCGATGGAAGCACGGAAAATGGGGGCTGATGCCTAACAAATTAATAATTTTTAATAATTTTAATAAACAACAAATAGTTAAATAACAAAATTTTTCAGGCATTAGCCCTCATTTCCCATGCTACGCTCCGGATAGTAGCACCTATAAGGCCACTTATTTTTATCAATGTTTCAGATGTTTTCTTATTATATAATACGAACACTGTCGTCAATTTTTTTCACAGAAATTGACGCCTGTTTACATGTGTTCCTAACCAACCTAACCATCAAAACAGCAGGTTATTCATTAGATAGGTCGCTCGCGCAATTTTCAAGAAAACGATTTTCACATTTTAGCTCTATAGTTGACTGTTACAATGCCGCTACCCGAAGCGGGTCTTGGGCGTTGTCGTCCAGATCGGACGGGTGGGTGCCTATCACCACTACACAGCGCGTTCTCAGGTTGAGGAAGAGGAACAGCCCCTGAGAAAGAGATTAGCTGCGAATAAATTGAATAAGCAGCCGCGGACAGCCGATAGGAACAGACGAGCCAGCGAAGGCGCGCTGCCTTGTAGGGGGCGCTAGGATGCGAGAATGAAACCGTAGTGTGTCTGACGACAAGTTGACACTGTCCTCGTCAAAGTCGGAAAGCTCTCATACTTAGTTCTAGAAAGGTATGGGGGTTATCACCTCTAGAACGGTGGACTCACCTACGATCGGAACAGGATCCAATGCGCACGGGTTTAACATACTATCATGGCTCAAAAAATCAAAACCAAACCAAAAGGGACTTAAGGGTCGGAACTTGGAATGTTCGCAGTCTATACAGAGCAGGCGCGTTTGAAGAACTCGTAAAGGAAGCTGATAGGTACAGTCTAGATTTGGTATCAATACAGGAATCGCGGTGGCCAGATCGCGGAGTACTAGCATCGGGTAACTTCACGTACCTGTATGGGGCAGGCACCGGATTTCTCGTAAGCAAAAGCATCATATATTCGGTTCAAAGTTTCAAATCCGTCAATGATAGGCTCTCGTACATCATTATCGAAGGTGAATGGTATAGATATGTATTTATTAATGTACACTGTTCTACGGAGGACAAAGAAGAAGAAGCTAAGGATCTCTATTACGAAATTTTAGAGCAGGTAATCGACCAGTTCGCGTCTTACGACACAAGAATAGTATTAGGCGATTTCAATGCTAAAATAGGTAGGGAGGAAATGTTTAGGCCTACTATAGGGAAGGAAAGCCTGTACCAAGCCAGCAATGATAACGGTATTAGGGTCATAAATTTCACGGCGGCAAAAGATCTTATAATAAAAACTACGTGTTTTAAGCACAAGGACATACACAAGGCAACGTGGACATCGCCGGACGGAGCCACACAGAACCAAATTGATCATTTCCTCATTCAAAAAAGACGTCATTACTAACGTTCTCGACGTAAGGGCTTATAGAGGGGCAGATAGTGACTCGGACCACTTCCTAGTAGTAGCCAAATTAAGAGCTAGATTAGTAGCGAATCAAAATAGTAAACGAACAAGCAAGGTAGAAAGCTTCGATATTGAGAAGCTACAAGATAGAACAGAGCGAATTAGGTACCAGACAGAAATTAATAATAGGTTTCAGGCACTTGAAGAAACAAACACATCGCCGGAGGGGAATGACGAACCGAATAGCTTATGGGAGGACATCGAAAAAACAGTAAAAGAGGCCGCGAACAAAGTACTGGGTAAAAAGAAAAATCCAAAGAGCAAACCATGGTTTGACGAAGAGTGCGAACTCTGGTTTGAAAGGCGCAAAAAGGCTAAATTAGCTTACACAACAGAAGCGATAGGACCGTAGAAGAGTATTCTAACGTAAGGAAACAGACGGGCTCGATCTACAGAAATATGAAGCGGGAGTATCAAAAGAAACTTATTAGGAGAATAGAAACTAATAATAAGGAAAATAACCCCCGCGAAACGTACAAAGGGATTAACGCCATCAGAAAGGGTTTTAGGAGTAGAGCGCAATTGATGAAGGACGAAAACGGGAACTTCGTAACAAATGATAACAAATTACTGTCGCTGTGGAAAAATTATTTCGATAAATTATTAAACGTGTACGAAAATAACGAAGAATTAGGGGACGAAATTCACACTGCTGAACTCCACGTGGAGGAACCGAGCTACCAAGAAGTAGAGGCCGCGATTAAAAAACTAAAAAACAACAAAGCCGCGGGAAATGACTCTATACCAGCCGAGCTACTCAAATATGGGGGCGTCGAGCTCACTTTTAAAATCTATAAACTAGCATGTGCCATCTGCATAATTGACACAATGCCGCAAAACTGGAAAGAATCCATCATCATACCGATTTTTAAAAAGGGAGATAAGACAGACTGCAATAAATATAGGGGTATCTCACTTTTAGTAACGTGCTACAAAGTTCTGTCAAACGTAATACAAGCTAGACTAACCCCATTCGCGGAGGATATAGTAAGAGATTATCAGTGCGGATTTCGGCGCAACAGATCGACGAGCGATCAAATGTTTACCATAAGACAGTTGTTAGAGAAAAAGTGGGAATTTTGCGAAACCATACACCAACTATTTATAGATTTTAAAAAAGCGCATGACTATCAAGCAAAGTAAAATGTATCAAATTCTAGTACTTCTCGGTGTACCAAAAAAACTCGTAAGATTAATTCAAATATGTCTGGACGGAGCACGGGAAAGATCCGAGTAGGCGGTAATGTATCAGAACCCTTCACGATACGCCATGGTTTAAAACGAGGGGATGGGCTCTCTACGGTGCTGTTCAATTTAACGTTAGAGTATGTCGTTCGTAGAAAAATGCAGGCTAGCCAGCTGGGCGCAACGCTTAATGGAACAACGCAGATACTAGGCTACGCAGATGATTTGGATATACTGGGGGATTGTAGGGAAACGGTAAGAAGAAACGCGGAAATCCTCATAAAAGCGGCGGAGTATACAGCGTTAGAAGTGAATGAATCAAAAACTAAATACATGATTGTGGATAAGCTAGGCATCTGCAGAGGGGAGGGAGACCTCAGAGTTGGGAATTTTACTTTTGAAAAGGTTAGCGAATTCATAAATGATAGAAACTAATCACTTAAAATTTTAATGGGATATAGCTTGACACATGACCGATTGACATAATTTTTTTTTGCGAGTTTATGACGTTTAGTACATACAAAAATATTTTTAGTAAAGTATTAATTAATGTTTATACAGTTGAGTTTCAAAAACAAGGTTTTCAGAATAAAAAAAATGTTATTAATGGCATGGACTGGTATAGCTTCAATATTACTCCTAAAAGGAATGACAAGTCAGAACTTTTCGTTTACCTTTAGATTTAAGAAATTTGAAAATTGCATTTTTACAATTTGAATCTGATAAAGAAACGTTATGGAAAGCAGATACAATTATTTGGGATGAAGCTTCTATGATTCCTAAAAAAGCTCTAGAATTAGTTGATTTAAAACAGACTGCCATTTTGTACCAAACTTAGCTAACTATTTTGTAAAAAATTTTAAAAAGTAATTTTCTTAAATTTATAATGTGCCAAGGTATGTACTGAATTTTGTCAATCTATACCAAACTGTGCCAAACTATGTATATCTGTAACTATGTAACAACTATCTGAAATATCACTTAAAAGCAAGAAGTATAAACGCTTAATTTGACTAAATTAGAATTCTAATTAAAATATTCTATTCAAAAAAAGTGTAATCTGTTGTCATATGCACAAAAACTTTTGAACAATCAAAGAGTAATATATATAAACTGATTTGTTCTAATGAGCTTATAAAAGTGCTGTGTTTCCTTAACTTTACGTGATCTATGTGATACTAAGATTCCTTTCGAGAATAAATTAATAGTTTTATATAAGAGGAGACTTTTGGCAAACTCTACCTGTTGTAAAGAATATTAGTAGAACTATCATACCTTCCATAATTTAAAATTGAACATAAACATGCATTCTCTCAATAGAAAATTTGCAAAATTAATATTGAAAGTAGTAGGAGGAGGAAAAATAGAAAAATTTAAAATACCCGAAATATGGAATACATATAATATATGTTCAAAAATCTTTGATTGCAGTATAGATTTTTCATTAAATAGTATGATACTCACTTCTCACAATGAATACACTTATTTTTTTTTAATTATAAAATCTTAAATCAAACGGATGAACAGACAAAAATTTATTACAGTGTACTGCAACCTATCAAGGTGTTGATAAGTTTGATGATAACATTTACATAAATTTTACAATAAAATATTAAGTAGCATTCGTAAAGGATTGCCACCTCATGAACTTAATTTAAAATTGGAGCTATTATTATGTTAATAATAAACTTGAGCATAACAGGTGGTTTGTGTAATAGCATGCGATTGAAAGTTACTAAGTTATTTAAGTACAACATTGAAGCCGATTATAACTGAGTAAAAAATTTAAAATAATGTTTTCATACCTAGAATTACTTAAAATACTGGAAATTAATCTTTATTGCCAATTATTTTACACAGAAAAATTTCCTTAAGTCTCAGCGTTTGCTATGACTATTTCTCATAAGCAATTATATGTATCATTATCTAGATGCAAAAATTCTAATCGATTGTTTATTTAAAATAAAAATATAAATAATCTAGAAATCGAAAATATAGTTTGGAATGGAATTTTAAGTTTATATCCTTGAAATTCATGTACATATATGTGTTTATTTTTAATTTAGTGAACGAAATATTCTTGATTTAATTTTATTATAGATGTATCTACAAATATTTGAAAATGGAGTGGAATCCAATTCAAAATTCTTTAGTTTTAAAAAAAACGAAGCACGTGAAAACTTTTTGCAAGCAGTATTAATCAAATGGAACAACATGCATTGAAATAAGTGAATTATGAACATTATTTAAATGATTTGGTCAGAGAATATGATTAAGATCAATTAAAAAAATAACATTCACGAATTCAATTTTTCGAAATATTTCGTGGTGAAGTACAAATAACATGAAAATTTACAAAACAATTATTACCTTTATATGTGTATCAGATATTGTTTCATGACATAATCAAATTATATACAATATTTTTATGCAATTCAATGAAAAAAAATCAACGCGCCTGAAGTACATTGTATTATGACTCTATAATATAATATGCTTCTGACAGTACCTCTTGGGTAGTATGGAAAACTGTCGACCAAAATTTTAAACTTGAAACATTTTTGATATTTATACAGAAAGTAGTTTCTTATTATACTTCACTTTCACTTATCTATGGAAACTGTCGTAATTTATCAGTACTGTTGTATAAATCAGTAAAAGGTGTGAAGCTGTGCGTATATCCAAAATAATTATATAATACAGGTAGATATGTATATTTTTTCTCTTTAACAACTGTGTAGTACGACTTCAGAGGCAATAAGTCCCCTAAAGATCAACTATACAAAACTTTTCTTAAAACGAAACATTCTAAAGACACTACGTCTTTGCAGAAAGTTTCAGTTAAGAAGAGTATCTCAAACAGCAATACGTCTGTTTAAGTAAAAATCTTAAAGCACCCTTTAAAACGAATGTAAACATACATTTCTTTTCAGCTATAATAGCCTTGGCTACAATACGTTACCCAGGACGAAACTTAGACATCTACTTAGACATCGCTCCTCATCGTTACTTTCTCAACGTATATTATAATCTTAAAGGCAATAAATAAGTCCTTTGAAAAATAATTGTACTATAAAATTTTAGTCACGCTAGAATATTTCAAGGACACTACGTCTTTAAAGAAAGGAGAAATATTTCTTGATAAGGAGGGTATCTTAAACTCTAAGTAATACGTCTGTTTAAGTTAAAAACCTAAAATACAATTCAAACATGAAATTACCTTTAAACTATATAAGTCTTGGCTACAATACGTTAGCCAAGTACGAAATACTAAGAAATATCATATAAATTGAATTTCAAAATAAGAAGGTATTGCAATACGCCGAAAATATGTGCACAAGTGCAGACACACACACACACATACACACGCACGCATGAGATTGAAGCAGACAGAGATAATAGAGCTGCATGCATAACGCAATGGAATGCGCACTTGGATCGTCTTGGCAGCAGAATCGATGAACTGATGAAGTATGTCAGGTGCAGACACAATGTGCACAAGCCAATTAAAGACCTTGCCCGAACCATAAAAGCAAGCTACAAGAATCTCTGCATCGCAGAAGATAACTTACTGCGCCAGCCCCCGGGAACAAAGGTGAGGGAAGCCCAGACAACCCCAAGACTCAGTGAAGTCCTAACTACTCCACGGGATAGAAGTGTAGAAAACAAAGAAGCAGATAATCAGGTTGGAAAGACAGCGTGGTAGAAAGTCGTCACAAGAAAGTCAAAGAAAAAGGAGGAAAAGGCAAGCAGAGAGGATAAAAGTGTCCCTCGCGTTGCAAACCAGAACAGGGTCATCAAGAATGAACACAAGCGGGCAAGAACTCCCAGACCAGATGCTTTAATCATCAAGGCTGCAGAATGAAAGAGCTATGCAGACATTTTGTTCAAAATGAAAGCAGCTTCGTCACTTAACACACTGGGAAATAGCGTAAATAAAATACGCAAAACAGTTGCAGTCGATCTTCTGATAGAGCTTAAACGCACATAAGAAGTCAAAACCTCGAACTTTCAAGAAGTAGTTAAAACAGTACTAGTGGAAGGCGCCACAATAAAAGCACTAAGAAGAAACCATTAAAGTAAAAGATCTCGACATGTCTACCTCAAAAAAGGAGTTACTAGAAGTACTACAGAAGGAAATTGGCGAGGAGAACATCATAGAAGTCTTTACAATAAGATCACTGCGAAAGACGTATGGTGACACGCAGATTGCAGTGATACGGGTACCGGCTCAGATAGCAACTAAGATCACTCAGCTACAAAAGATTAGAATAGGATGGGTCAACTGTAGAATTCGGGTGGCTAACCACAAAAACGAACCACTGGGGTGTTATAAATGTCTAGATTTTGGCCATATTGGCAGAAAGTGTACAGTAACTGAAGACAGAAGTAAACTTTGCTTTAAATGGAAAAGATAGGCACAAAGCAAAGGAGTGTAAGAACCAACCCAACTGTGTACTCTGCAAAGAAGGCACAGGGGGGAAAAGTAACCACGCAGCTGGTAGCTATGCATGCCCAGTTTACCGAGCTGCAGTAGAAGCCACTGACAGACATAAGCATCGTCTATGAACAATACAGAGACCTGGACAAACCATCGTGAGATATGGACAGTACTGGTAAAGCGGCGATATGGGCATGCAGAGACGCCACTTTCCAGGAAAAAATGACAAAACGTAATATAGGATTCGTACGCACTAAGGTCGCAAGCGTACACATTCACAGCTGATATACTTTACCCAACACGTCAATAAAACAATTCAGACAACTGTTGGACTAAATAGTACAGGATGCTGTAGGAAGAAAACCGGTACTGATAGCAGGCGATTTCAACGCCTGGACAGTGGAGTGGGGCAGCCAAAGGATGAACGAAAAAAGACAAACGTTATTGGAAGCATTCGCCATTCTTGACTTTCTCTTAGTTAACCAGGGATGTTCTTACACATTTTAAAGAGGAGACGCAGGGTCAATCAGGGTAAAAAAAATCGTCTGGAAAACGAAGAATTATGATAAGGAGATATTCCTGCTGGCTCTAGAAGAAATACAGCTGTCTGGATCTGCGAATGATAAGGTCGAGCAGGTAATAGGAAATATTTCCCGAGCCTGCAACGCAACAATGCCAAGGAGAACCCCCAACAATAGACGACCTCTAGTATACTGGTGGGATAATGAAATCAACGCGGCCAGCAAAGTGTCATCGAACCAGAAGACGGGAACAGCGGGCTAGGAAGAAATACTGCAAGACTGGTCGTCAAAAAGAAATAGTAGACGCCCTTAATAAAGAAATGAAGAATGCTGAATGGATACTCATGAGAAAAATCCGAGAGAATAAACGACGGTACCTAAAACAGTTACAGGATCCCTAGGGGCGACCGTACCAAGTGGTAATGTTTCCCTTTCAACTGGAAGTAACAGCTATTCCTGAAGCGGAGGCGAATGATGAAACCTTTCCAGCAATAAGGATGCATGCAAAAGAATTGGGAATAACAAGGCTCCAGGCCTGAATGGCATACCTAATATTGCATTGAAACAAGCTATACAGGCAACTTATGGCTTGAAGAAGGGACGTTTCCTAAGAACTAGAAGAAGTAACACCTGGTGCTACTACCAAAAGGAGATAAGCCACCTGGAGAAGCTTCCTCATACAGACCACTCTATGCTGGACACTCCGGGAAAGATCTTAGAACACATTATCAGCGTTAGAATGGACCAAGTCATTGAAAAATCAGACGGACTTGCGGAATATCAATACGGCTTCTGGAAAAAACGCCCCACTCTTGATGCCATAAGCTTAATAGTTGACATCGCTAGAACTGCAACAGAAGGAAAAAGATGAAAAGGAGGATCCAAGAAGTTCTGTGCTATTATTACACTGAATGATAAAAATGCGTTTAACTCAGCCAGCTGGGGCAAGATACAGGAGGCACTACGGAAAAAAGAAGTACCCGCATATATAAGAAGAATTATGTCTGACTACCTGAAAGACAGAACCCTTTTGTATGACACAGAGAGCGACACGAAAACCTATCAAGTAACCGGGGGAGGGGGGGGGTCCCACAAGGGTCAGTGCTCGCTATTTCAGCTACACACCTATCTCATTATAAATAATCACGTCAAAAATCTCATGCGCCTTTGACTTTTAGCCCAAGCTTTTTTAGAACAAAGTAAATTCAGGCAGCACAGGAGAAGATGCACCCGTATTAGCTATAGATTATACAATAGAGACAGCAGCAGCAGCAGTAGACGCTAAATATATAGTTGTAGCGTATATTAGACATACAGTTGACCCTAGACAAGAATCAGCAGTATAATCTATATGAAGCAGTTGATCTTAGCTGTACAGCGACAGATAACCCTAGATGTACAGCTGTAGATTCTTGATGAGTAGCAGTAGTAAAAGTTGTATACAGGGCATTAGCAGCAGACATGAGATGAGCATGTGCAGTAGACTATGGATGACCAGCTGCAGAAGACCCCAGGACCAGTTGGTTCACTGACACGTGTAGCAGCAACAAAATAACAGCATCAGCACAAGCACCAGCACTAGTTTGTGGACGTGCACCTGCAGGAGAGCCTAAACTAGTAGTAGCAGCAGTAGGAGTAGTATATCTTTGACAAGCAGCTGTAGTAGAAGCTTTACGTGTAACAGCAGGAGCAATACACGAAGCTGCAACAGTAATCAGTATGAGCTCAATCAATAACAATAAAAACAATTTGTATACAACTCCAGGGACTCTAAGTGTCTCTGGATCATTGGAATATACAGATACTTCAACCAGCATGGCTAGAAAGTCTAGAGATAGATCTTCAGGGTCGTCTCTGGGTATAGTTAAAGTAGCCCAATAGTCTAATCAGTCCTGCTAAAAAGTACAAATACACCTTCACAGTTGTCTCTAGTAGGTTTTCAAGAGTATCATTCATTTTTTAATTGTGAAAGCTTTCATTTTCAACTTGATCGATTAGTGAATCCTTATAATTATTGTTACTTATACTATTATACTCAATAATTTTATTTGAGACCTCACTGGAATAATTTTCGGCGCATTCAAATTGTCTGGTCGTGAATCGCAGTTGAATGTAAAATTTGTTCCATGCAAACTTTTTCTAACATCAAATTTTCTTTTATTTTAAATTCCTCTTTATTGTTTATTTCTTTAGTTCCTGTAATGTTTGTATTTATATTTTGCGAACAATTTTCAGCTTCATCCAAGTTAACATTATTGTCATCAAACATACAATTCTTGCCTTTCCAATTCTCTTCGTACAATAAATAACTATAATTTGATTTTTCAACATCTTTTGATAAAGACTTGCTTTTTCTCATAACATAATTAATGTTTCTTCCTTTTTCGCATAATTTTTCTAAAGATTCATAATGATATTTTGAGAAATCAAGTGCACTTTTATCTATAATTACATCATGTTCTTTCAGATGGTCTAAATATTGCAATGCTAATTTATAAACATGGATGCTTGTTTGATCGCTTTCATGAATGATAAGTCTAGTCCATACAGTAAAATTCAACAATGGATCAATAAAAAACTCTACTAAATCTTGACAGTAATATGCGTTAATATTATTTAAATTATTTGAATTTGTAGTTATTGCTCTCAATAGTAAGTTATTGATATAAGAATGAATCGTACTTTTCGTTACATTTTTCTGATCAGATTAATTTCTTTTATCGAGCAATAACAAATAAAGTATTTCATTTGAACTCTCTTTGCATTTCAAATATTCATTAGATTTTGATATGATTACATTGGATTCTATTTTTCTTAAGGGGATGTCGGAGCTAGAATGTCGGTAATATAGAAATCTACCTAACCGCAAAATATATTTTTTGCAATAAATAAAAAAATAAAGTACGTATAGCCCAAAAACGTTGTGTTCCGCGTTGCCTAACATTATTATCAATAATAAGGAGTCATCAAACTTACATTTAACAGCGTATTTTTTACAAACAATGTAAACCACTATGCGAGGTGGTGTTGTGACGTAGGCCTGCATGCGGATATGAAAATTGCTCATTATAAATAAACAAAGCACTGCACATCACAAACTTTTGTGTTCCGCGGTGTCTATTAGTTTTTGAAACTTGTGTAGACCTGAATTAACACTGATAAATAAATAAATAAGGTAAACAATGTAAACTACGGCACGATGCGAGACGACACGAACGACGCCATGAAAATAACTAGTAGCAGTAGGCGACTGTAGATGGCGCTAACAATGCTTTCTCGTGCCAAAGTAGTTATTGCTTTTACAAAGATAAAATATTTTTGCCTAATATAATAACATAAAAAAATGTTTTTATATTAAATTTTTTTATAGACTTATATGACCTACACACAAGATATAGACGTTTTTCCTATTATTTATTTAGCGTTTTGCGAGTATATTAGATTTGTTCACGGGCAGGTAAATACACAGTCTGTGGGGGCCGGGCAACAGTTTAGAAGGAGTGTTGCCCGGTCCCCGCAGGTTCCAGAACATTGTTAATAGCAGAATCTATTTACTCATGACTTTAAATAATACGATATCGAATAGATCTTTTACTGGCTTCTATAAAGCTGTCATGACCAATACAGAGATGATATATATTTTCCCGTAGTATCTGCTGGGACCTGGTAGCAGTTCTGCGTGAGGACTGATGTCCGATCTCCGAAAACATTGCGGGAAAATTCTCGAATCTACAATTAACCTTCCATCCATTGTGACATAATACATGCAACGTTATGTAAATAAAAAAATTTCTGAGACTTTTAGTTGACAGAAGGGGGTATTGTATTAATCTATCACGAGGTATAGACGTTTTTCTATTATTATTTATTTTCCATAATACGGGCAGTTACATGATATATAGTCTGCGGAGACCGAGCAGCAGTTCAGGAGGACTATTGCCCGGTCCCCACAGGTTACAGAACAATGTTCGAAGCAGCGTGAACTAGTAAGAAGCAAAAAAGCAGAAAAAAANGTATTGTATTAATCTATCACGAAGTATGGACGTTTTTCTATTATTATTTGTTTTCCATAATACGGGCAGTTACATAATATATAGTCTGCGGAGACCGGGCAGCAGTTCAGAAGGACTGTTGCCCGGTCCCCACAGATTACAGAACAATGTTCGAAGCAGCGTGAACTAGTAAGAAGCAAAAAAGCAGAAAAAAAGGATGGTCATTCTGTGTTGGAGAATAACTTTTTTCGTGTAAAAAATCAATAATTTTAAATTTAAAGAATGAAAAAAATTGCTGCTATTTTAACTTAAAAATAGAAAATTTCTGAAAATCTGAAGGCACTATTGAAAATCTGTGGTAAAGAAAATACAAATTTTATATTGTAGATT
>QLSS01000234.1:109771-162946 GCA_024372645.1 Trichomalopsis sarcophagae
ATATATATATATATATATATATATATATATATATATATATATATATATATATATTCTTATTAAGTATCCTATTATAGTGCTTTGTACTAAATTATCAATCGCAGTAAATGAAACTGATAACTTTGAGTATTAAATAAAATCTTTCCATAAATTTCATTGATCTGGAAGACTATATATTACACGAAACGGTTGTGAACCTATTACCACCAGTACTATATACGTGAGTCGTACATGTAGTACGACTCACGTATATAGTACTGGTGGGGAGTCGCACATGTGTGTATCTATCCTATCTCTAGAAGCTATTGTATAGTGTACAGACAAATGTACTATGCATAATCTAACACGCCTCCTTACATTTGTACTGTACATTATGCTTTTACATTTAACAATTCTCTAAATTTAACAAACTTTTCTTTACATAGTGCTTTCGTAAATATGTCCGCGATATTTTTATTCGAGTCAATTTTACAAACTTCAATCAATTTCTCTTTTACATTTTCATGAACAGTATGATAGTGTATTTCAATGTTCTTAGAGTTTCTTGTCATATTACCTTTATTTGCGATATTTATTGCACTCGAATTATCTTCGTAAATCTTTATCGGTTCTTTAATATTTATATCGAATATTTTTAACAACTCTCGAATATATTCTAGTTCGCTTACAACTTCGGATAGAGCAACATATTCTGCGTACGTCGACGCTTTAGCAATACATTTTTGTTTCCTGGATTTCCAGTCAATTACATTTCCAAACATTTGTATTACATACCCTGTCGTAGATTTTCGATCTATAACATCTCCGGCCCAGTCGGCATCAACATAACATTCTATAATATTACAACTCTCATTATTTTTATAATGCAGAATCAGATCTTTAGTTAAATACAAATATTTTAACACTCTTAGAGCATATTTCCAATGTGTTTCACTATAACTATTTTGGTATCTACTAAGGTAATTCACGCTAAAGCTTATATCCGGTCTCGTATTTGAACTTATATATAATAAAGCACCTATCAAGTTTCTATACTTTATGTTTGACTCGCAATTTTCAGCCTTCTCAAGTTTCAAGTTTGTCTCCATAGGAGTACTGTATAATCTACTATCTTTTATTTTATATTTATCAGCTAGAGACTCGATGTATTTCGTTTGACTTAAAGTCATTTTATTTTCTAGATAATTGTAGTTTATATTAATTCCAAGATACTCTTTAATTTCTCCTAGATTTTTCATTTTAAATTTATCTGACAAGAGTTTCTTAATACTTTGTATCTTTTCTTTGCTTTAACTACAAATTAACAAATCATCTACATAAATCAAAATATAAATTTCATCATTCTCTTTTCCTTTTTTATATAAACAGAGATCTGCATTACTTCTCTTAAATCCTAATTTTGTAATGCACTCATCAAAACATTCATACCAGTCTCTTGGACTTTCTCTCAATCCATACAACGCTTTTGACAATTTGTACACTTTGTTCGTTCCGTCTTCGTAACCTTTTGGTTGATAGACATATACCTCTGAACTTATTTTGCCATTTAAAAAGGCAGTTTCTACATCCATTTGCTCAATCTTTAAGCCGTTTTGGCAACAATAAGAAAACAAAATTTTTAATGTTTGATTTTTTGCAACTGGGGCGTATATGTCATCAATTACATCAGTTTGTTGAAAACCTCGCACAACTAGCCTACCCTTATATCTATCGTCTGATTTTCTCATGTATATCCATTTAACATCTAGTATCTTTTTATCTTTCATTTTATCAACTAATATCCAAGTTTTATTTTTGTTTATACACTCTATTTCTTGATTCGTGGCTTTTTGCCAATTTTTACTATCTTTACTATTCAACGCCTCCTCAAATGTACAAGGTGCATCTACTCTACAATAATATACGGAAATATTATTATTTCTATTATTTATAGACTTCTCCGAAGATTTGTTTATAAATGAAGGCGTAGCAGTATTTGGATACCTTATCGGACTCTTTCTTAAACGCGTAGATCTGCGTGGAGTGTTCGGTTTTAACTTTACATTCTCATTTTTCTTTATAATATTTAGTGTTTTTTCACTCTCATCTGCACTTTCAAAAACATTATCTTCGAGATCACTTTCATTTTCGGAATCAAGTTCACTTCTCTTACTAGACTCGAGAGTCAGAGTACGGGAAGAAAAAATTTCGTCATTATCTAGACCAATACATTTTTTATCTGATTCAACAACATCAATATGTCTCGAAACTGTTATTTTATTATTTATTAGTACTCTATAGCCAACTTCGCTGTAACCTAAAAGAATTCCCATATCCGCTTTCTTATCCCATTTAGATAACCTTTTTTGTTCTGGTTTTCTAACAAAGACTCTACTCCCGTACAATTTCAAGTGTTTTACATTTGGCCTCTTTTTAAAGAATATTTCAAACGGAGTTTTTCTTTCCATTGTGTTTGTTAATGTACGATTTTTTAAATAAGTTGCTGCGCATATGATTTCAGGCCAGTATTTTTTATCTACTTGCGCTTCTGCTAATAAACAACGTGCCATATCCATTATTGTTCTATTAAATCGTTCCACTGAACCGTTTAATTCGTGTACATACGATGGACAATTATTAATAAAAATGCCCTTCTCTTTGGCAAATTTGTAAAACGATTATTTAAATATTTCTTACCATTATCGCATCGAATTTTCTTTACTCTTTTTCCCGTTAAATTTTCAGTTTCATTAATATACTGAGCCATGCAATCAAAAACTTCATCTTTTGTTTTAATACAGTAAACTCTAGCTATTTTACTATAATCGTCAATAAATGAAACGAAATATTTTTCTCCATTCAAGCCAGTGGTTTTAAAGCTACCGCACACATCCGTGTGTATAATTTCTAATATATCATTCGCCTTTGTTCTATCATTATTGAATGAAGATTGTGCATTTTATTTTCGATACAAGTTTTGCACTTCATACATTTTGATTCAAGTTCATTTGGAATACCATCTAACAACTGTTTTTTACACAGTGTATTTAAATAGCTAAAGTTTACGTGACCTAACATTCTTTGACATCTTTCTTTCAAACTCATATTATTGTTACTACTGTCTGCTCTATTTACAATCTTTTCTTTGAAATTTAACTTACTAGTCATCTTGTAAGTTCGATTCTCTTTATAGGCAACAGCTATCAAATTATTTTCATTATCTATAATTTTCGCAATGTTATTTTTCGAGATGATTGTATTATTATCTGTTAGTTTACCGAAACTAGTCAAATTCATATTCATTTCTTTAGCATAATATACGTTACTCATATTTACTTTACTTTTTTTACCAAACGCATTAAAATAACTTACAACGTTGCCAATTTTCGTTGCTTTTACCGGACTATTATCACCGAGATAAATATTTATAGGTTTCTTTAATTCTATATAGTTTTCGAAATAACTCTTATCATTAATAATGTGATCGGAGCATCCGCTATCTAATAACCACTGAATTTCATTACCTAACCTGTCGTACTTCGCCGCGTGTACCGTTGCTATCCAGGCGTTGGCTCCTGTGCTGCTCTGCTCGTATGTAGTGCTGGCCCCTTGCTGCTGTTGTTGGTGATGGCGAAAGTTTCCGCGCCCTCTGGTGTAGTTGCCTCTTCTTCCTCTGCTGCCGCAGCCTCGGCCTTTTGTTGAACCTCGCCATGATCCATTATTGTTTCCTACTAGGCCGCCATTTTGGCATTCTCTTGCGTAATGTCTGGTTTGACCACACTTGTAACATTTTCCTTTTTTTTGTGACGAAGACGTTTGACTTTCTTTGTGGGTCTTCGTTTCCGTTCTTCATTTCAGCTATTTGAATTTTATTCTTTATGTATTCTGCTGTTTGATCTTCTTCTTTAAGAGTATCAATTAAGTCTCCGATATAACTGTATTGAATTGGTAGCGTGTTCAGCATATAATTTAGTTTTTCCTTTTCGCTGATTTTGGCTCCAGCGCTTTTCAAATCATTTACTGCTTTCTCAAAATCACTGAAGAATGTGGCAGTATCACTGTATTTTTCTAACTTCAGCTTTTCTAGTTTGTTTCTACACACAATTTGCAAAGCCGTCGATTCCTTCAAGTATATGTTGTCTAATTTCTTTATTATGCCATAGGCTGTTGTTTCTTCACAAACAAATTCTAATTGCTTATTCGAGATCGAGTTATAAATTATGTTCATTGCTTTTAGATCATTTTCATCCCAGGCTTCTTTATCCTTTGTCTCATCTTTTACTCTTGTTATCACTTCTTGGCATTTCTTTAACCTCAAGTACAATTCTATTCTTTTTCTCCACATACTGTAATCCTCCCCGTCGAATACCGGTATAGTCAAATCGTTCTTCTCCATTTCGACTACTTGTACTTCAAATTTTTCTTCAAATTTAGATTTTTCTTCGATTTTTTTCTATGTTCTCGAACATTCCTTCGTATTCGGACTCTTCTTTTTCAATTTTCACGACTTCCGGTGTCTCACCGTTATCCATAAACTCAAGTGCTCTCTGCTTGCACCAGCCACGTGTTTCACTTCCACTTCTTAATCCGCATGCATCACACTGATTTTTCACTTTTTCTGTAAACTTTTCTTATTATCTGTTTTTCGTATACTACTAGTTCCTATTCTTGATAATATTTTTCTTCCTTAAGTAATATTTCACTTATATTTTTCACTTAGCAACTTTATCTTACCACGTGGCTTATAACCTCACTTTTATTATCTCTATAGCACTCGAAAGTAACTGTAGAAGATAAGATTATTTTACTTACATGTTGAACCATACTCTGCTACCATGTTGAGAAATTAATTTGGTAGACGGGAGGATTATTTACAGATAGGTTTACTTTTATTATATATACAAAGCATGCCAAGCATGCGTGTGCTCTCCAAGAGCGTACAGCTAGTCGTAGTCGCGCAGTGACTATATGTAGTACGACTCACTTATATAGTTTTGGTGGGGAGTCGCATATGTGTGTTTCTATCCTATCTCTAGAAGCTATTGTATAGTGTACAGACAAATATACTATGCATAATCTAACAATCATATCAAATGAAACATTTTTATTTTGAGAATTCGTTATCGTAATGTTACAAAGAGACTCGTTTTTTTCTTCTATCTTCATGACCGATTTTAATTCTGTTTGAATTGATTGGCGATCATAAAAAATATACCTATAAAAATTATGTATTTTTATTTTGTGTAAATGCAAATGGGCTTCAATAAATACTTGATCTTTTCCTTTCTTCAACTTGTAAACTTTCTTAAATTTGTAAATTCTGGAGTACGTCGAAAATTTGTGAACGTGGTATAACTGGTTGAGCTAGCATTTTAAGTGCAGCTGCAAAGAAAATAAAAAATTATAACTGTACAACAACATTAAAAGACCCGCAAAAAAACCCTATACAGATTTATAGATACATAATATGGACGCTACAATATTATTTAGTTACGTATTTTAATAACTACGATTTACTTTTGCAAAGTTAAAATTTGAATAGATATTCAAAGAAAAGAATTCATTTATTCACATGACTTTATTCCAATTGATACGTCAAGAGTAAAATTATTTCAAATTATTTGCCAATATTCAAGTCGAAATAACGTTGAAATATATTAAAGGTCATCTTATTACAAAAAAAAAACTCAGTAGTACTATAACATATGTCAAATAAACAAGCCTAATTGACTTACCATAAAAGATTATTTGATTGATACAGTTAAAATATAAAATTCAAAGCACCACCAGGATCCACATCATGTTCTGCTAAGTAGGATACTTGCGACAGAAATTCTTTAAAATGGATGTTATTTCTTGCTAGTTTTTACCTTACGGAACGTGTAGTCTGACTTACGAAAATTTGAAAATTAATTCTGATGCTCAACAATCCAGAATAGAAAGCTTACTTCAGCTCAATGAAAGCTTCAAATGATTTTGATCGACAGACTCAACACAGGTACGTTTCTATAAATAATTCAAGTGTAGTAATATGAATTTTAAATTTAAATTTTTTGCAGGATCAGCATCTATTACCGAATCCTTCGCCAATAAAAACAATGAATTTGACAGTAAAAGAAAATAAATTCAACGCCAGAAAATACGGATTCGCTAACGAAAAGCAAGAATTTTTTATCACCAAAAAGGGCGAAGACTCCAAGCTTCACATATTGTAGTACTCCTAAAAGTACATCTTTGTCTTTGAATTCATTAATGATAACGTAAACTTTGATGATCAAGACGAAATATTGATGCAGGATCCAACTGATCCGCCAATAGAAAACACAATCTTGCAGACAGAAAAAAAGAATGCGACGCCAGAGAAGGTGGATTACTAATTACTAATCGCTACGAGAAAAGTCGAAGTCGGCAAGCAATAAGGACTCCAGTACCCCTACAAGTAAACGTTTGTCTACACGTATTGAAGATTTCAAGGTACGTTAGTTCAATCATATATTTGATTCATTGAATACAAAATAAAGGTATCTTTGTTGCAGAAAAGAGACAGCAGAGATGAAGAAAAAACAATTGAAAATGTAAATAAGGAAGACAACAAAAAACGTGAATTTCAAACTATAAATGTAGGAAGCGACAAAAACCTTCAAAATTCAAGAAAGGTGAAAGATAAAAATAATAAAGTTTAATAATCGAAGGAAGAAACATGTTTCCTCATCTAGTGAATCAGAGGACACGGGCAGCAACGATACTCGTGAAAAGAAGAAAAAAACTTGGACGAAGTAAAAAATCAAAAAAGATAAAAGATAGTTCTAATTCTAGAGAATCAGAGGACGATACAAAAACTAAAAAACTAAATAATCGAAGGAAAAAAGATATCGCTTCAGCTACTGATACAGAAAACACGTCGAGCAACGATTATCTTGATAAAAAGAAGAAAAATAAAACTAGACTAAGTAAAAAAAGAAAATTCATGAAGAACGAATCCACTGCGGAGTCAGAAACAGAAAATAAATTTAAAAAGCAACATACTGATCAGCCTCCGAAAGGACGTAAAAAGACCGCTGTGTTCCGTCCGACTGGGCTGGCTACGTCAAGCCCCAGTCGGTTGCCCCAGGACGCACGTCGTTACATTTCTGCACAAGAATCATCATTTCGTATTAACCAAAACCCCGCGCGAAATGAAATGTATTTTATTTGTTTAATTTAGTGGTTTTCTTTCCGTTTGCATTTTGTGTTTTCTTGGAAGTTCAGAGATCTGAGCGTTGAGCATGCGTACAAAGTAACGCATTACGCAACAGAATTAAGTCAATATTTTGTTAATTTAGTATATTTAAGCATTCGTAATCATTTCTACGTCAGTCGCGGATATTCAATATCGCTTTCTTATCTAAATTTCTAATCGAACGTCATAATTATATGAATTTTGAATTTTATATTTCTCCTCGTCGTCAACATTACAATAGAATTTCTGGTTCATTAATATTTATTTAAATAACATAAAATACATTATTACTAAATCTTATCAAATATATTGTGTTCGTATGTTAAATTTATTTTATTTCTTGTCCTTTCACTCCTGCGCCATGTGTCTTTATATAATTTTATAATAAATAAAATATTTAAATAATATTTGCGTTAGATACGCAAATAATAATCTTTCAATGGTACCCCTGGTGGGACACATGGCTTTAAGCAGAGGTGACTGAGACGTGTGTACGTATAGGTCATCAAAACAAACGAAGTAAATTCCATTTCTGAACACATAACGCGAGTTTGACCTTATTCACTATTCTCACGTTTAACTTTGACCGTATTTGTGTTGCACGATCTGTTTTCTTTCTCTTTCGTGTCAGTATGCCGAAAATAACGCCCAGTTTAATAACTCCCGTGATCGTTCGATTAACGAAATTTCGTTGGAAACTGTACCGGAATTGGAAGATGCCTCTGAGTCGGAAAGCGAGTAAACGTTGTGTCATCCATCTCGGATCGACCGTCGTTTTGCCCAGCCGTCGGGTGACACAACGCGTCCATTATCAAAACTCACAAACAATCTGAGCGCTTGATAAAGTAATTCTTTCCTCAAATCTAATACTCGAGTCAATGCGTGATTATTTAACAAATGAGGAAAATTTCAGCACCCCTTTCAAGAAACCAGAACCTCTACTCTGTCCTTAATCCAAATTAAAATATGCAATGTGCTTACGACCGCGCTATCAGACACTGGAAATAAGCTCACGTGCGTCTCCTCAGAATTCTACGAAAGACACATTTATGATTTTAAGGATTTTCCGACTTTTCCGCTTACGGGTGTCAAAGCTTGACGAGAAAAGTCAATCATTCTAAAAAAAAAAAAACAATTCCGCGCTTGCGTTGAATTACCAAACCTCTCAATTAATTTTAATTTTATTGTCATTCCTAAGCTGATCAGTCTGTGCATTTATGGAATTGATTTCCAGGATCGCCTTCGCGCAGTTATTGATCTTCGGAACTATTCCGCATTTTTCGTGCATCCTGAATCCTCGATCACAATAGAATGCGAGTTCTTATTACGTGATTTCCCAGTAACGGACAGAAACGAATTCAACTCTCTCCTTGTCATTTCTCATCAGGGCCTGGATCACGATCACACCTCTGTGCCATCGTTGAATATCCAACCTGTCGAGAAATCAGACCCGTTGACGGACGCCGAAATTGACGAAAAGCTATATTCTATCCCGGGGCACTCTGAAGTCAAACTCATGATATAGTCCTTTAAAAACGATACGATTACTTTGGATTAAACCTGACATTGCCGCATTATTTTCAGCGATTTCAAGGACATTAAAATAGATTAAAATAGATTGAATGGAATTGTTAGTGATAATTCGGATCGAAAACGATTAAAATTAATGCTAAAAATAATCATTAATTGCTATACGATAAAAATGTATTAAATTGATTCTTCTAAAATGATCACGAGGATTAGAAGTATTAAGAACGAATAAAATGTGATTAAAATTAATCAAATTTTATCGCTTTTATTCATCAGCTATTAATTCATAAGCAGGGTAGCCAAGATACATACAAATTTACCTATTCCGAAAACCTCAAGTGAATTAGAGCATTTTCACGCCCATAATCGCGTCACAACAGAAACTTATTTTTTTTTAGTTTCAGTTTAATTAATTACATTTTAATTAATTATTAAAATTTTAATGCGATATAGTTTGACATGTGACCCATCAACATGATTTTTTCGTGAGGTTATGATGTTGAGTTTCAAAGATATGAATTAAAAAAAAATTACCTTATTTATTTGGTCTGCTAAACAGGGTGGTCGATTCCGAGGACCAAACGGGGAAAAGAAGGTGATTTTATTCTCTTTCAAATGTATCGTAGCTACATTATTTGTAATAATGGGATGATTGAAAAAAAAGCAAAATAGTTTTTCAATGTCAAAAAAATGGCCATAAAACGAAAACTAGTAGCCATAAAAATAAAAAATAACTGCTTTTACCGAATTCAGAATCCTAAAATCGATATACATGTCTAATTTTATTGATTGACGGGTACTTCCAGAAATATTACGGTATACACACACACATCTATACGGACATTCTCTAAAAATACGTAATTGTAAATTGTAACACCAAACACTTCAAAACAAGTTTCTAACATGTTTTTGGTGAATTTGAAAATTTTACTATTACAAAGCTTCTTTTGGGAGGAAGCAAAAATATAACAAGTTTAAAGTATTTTATTTTCAAATCTAGAATTTAAAATTTACTTTTTAAAGAATCTTTTACCTTTTTAATATTTTCGATTTCAAAATTTTATTTTTTATTATAAATCAATGCATAACTTTCTCAGTTTGAATCATTATTTTTCAAAATTCTTACCCCATGCTATATGATTCATCTATATTTAAGGCATGCATAAGCAGAAATTATGTAATACTATACTTATAATATAATTATAATGCTTTCGTACAATTTTATAACGCTTTTTTCAGAAGATTATGATTTTATACGATATTTGAAATATTTTAAAAATACATTAGTTATTGGTTATTAGTTACACTTTGAGATCAGGTATGCCACACTAATTCACACTTTTTATAAATGCTCAATACGTTTGTATATTAGAACATTTTTTTAAGAGAAAGAAAAATGTAAAAGATTACAACTTTTTTACAAATATTTAAAAATATTTTCAACATGTATATGCGTTTTAATACGTTTACTTATTATATACATATGTAGCTCTCGAATAGAAATTCATATTGTTCATTACGGGACGCTGCTGTAGATTTTTATACAAATAAGCCGCATGTTCACGTACGTTCACGTACGATTTGGCTAGGATTTGAATATTTTATATAGCCCCTAGTGGACAAAAATATAATAACATATGTAATAAATTGTAATAAAACGTTAAAAAATGTAAGAAAATGTAAGAAACTGTACCTTTTTGTTGGATTTCGGACCTTTTTTCTCATACGTTTTTGTACACTTTCTAACATTTTCAGATTTGTTAACTTTTTTTTATATTTTATTACATTTTATTACATATGTTATTTTATCGCCTAATATAGTCAATATATTTTTTTAATTATTAATTTTATAATAAAATGTAGCAATGCCTAAGAAATTGTAAGAAAAAGTAAAAGAAGGTAAGCAGAAGTAAGAAAATAAAATAGTCGCCATTTTCTTATATAATATTTACTTTTACAGACAATTTTTTACATTTTCTTATACTTTTTTACGTGTTTCTACATTTTTCATTTCAAAGAAGAGGTCCCCATAAAATCCTGGATCAATGGATTTGTAATAATTTGTAATAAAACGTAACAAAATGTAATAAAATGGAGCAAACTGTAATAAAAAAGGTCCGAAATCCAACAAAAACGTACAGAATGGACACTGTTTTTACATACTATTTTTGAAAGGTATGCTTGATCAAGATCTCAAATTTTGAGAATAAATCATTGTCATAGCATATTATTTAAAAATTAATTGTTATAGACCGATATAGTAATTTTAACATCATTAGAGTGTTTAATTTATTGCTCCCAGGGTTATCCTCCTACGTTTGATTTTTCTGATTATTTGTATTTATTTATTTTATTCATACGTTCTTGTCCTTTTCTGCATAGTATGTGCACTGAGAAAAATGATCTAATAAAAGTTATAAGTTTACGAAAAATTACCATAATGATATAGCAACGGCGGGATATACTTGCATTCCTCTCTTAAAAAAGTGATTGGCTTTGTTGTGAAGCATTTAATTGAGAATCGGTCGCCTGGTACAAGAATTAAGGAACGCGAATCAGAAATACGGATTTTATTATATAACCTACAAACACTTCAAACTGTTGGCGCTAAACAGGCAGCAAAATTTAAATGTTAATTATGACAAAATCAGGAATGCGCGAAGCGCACTTAAATTTTCTGTATAATAAATTTTACTATGTAACATAGTAACTTTTGACTCTCATAAAATATTTCGAAAAATTTCATTTTTACTTCTTTTAACGCTTATTATTTACATTTTTCTAGTCGCGTATTTGTATAAGTATTAGAATAAATATATGAAGAAATTAATTTTATTCCACACCCGACCGAAATGGCCACTTTCTGCGCCTAAAAATCGGGGCAAAATAAACATATTTTTTCCGTAATCATGTTTGTGGGCCAAAAGTAAAATTAGCGAGGCAAAAGTAAAATTTCCGGGGCAAAAGTAATTTTTTTTTTTTTTTTAGTGAATGAAACAAAAATATAAAAAAACACACGTCGACTTCGATTTTCAGAGACAAATAGTAGCCATTACAATCGAGAGTAGAATAAAGCACTATATACAGCACGGGACGAAAGTAGATTTTTTCCGCTGGTGATTACTACCCTCGCGAGAAGATTATTCCCTCCAACGGGAAGTGGTAGTTGAATGCGCTGACCACTTATACCTAAACAGACCTGTTTTGTACCAAATTTCAGATCTGATATATTAATCACCCTCGCTTTTGGGATAATATTAATAATAATAAAACGAGAATCAATAAATAGTAGCAACAAAAAGTAAATAATAGTTCGTTAATATTATATACACGTAATAGTACATTGTGCAACTAGGGGAGAAAATTAGATTTTTCAAGCGAGAATGATGGCATCCTCGCTTCATCCGAGTCTGAAAAATTCGATCCCCCCTTGTTGCTCACCGTGCTGTTTTGAATGATGGCATAAATTGGCCCTTACTTGATCATCGAAAACGAATGGAAATTGAGTATATTTCGGTGTGTATCGATAGAACAAATTTTACAAGGTTTTCAAAGTTTTTAGAATGTTTTGTAATTATTATTCACAAAATTTTGACAATATCCGAGCAGTGGGAGGAAAAACTTGCCACCCTCTATAGAGAGGAAAAACTTTCCACCCGCTGCTATATGAAAAACTCGATTTTCCATTCGTTTTTCATGCACAGAAAATCGCCTTTTTCATGAACGAATTGTAAAAAATAATTGATTTTAAACTTTGATTACTATAAATTATAGGTTTAAGAAGATCTGTAACCTCAAATTTTGGCACGGGAAAAATAATTCCTACATACTATTAGGGATAATAAGTTTTATTACGTTACATATTAAATTTCAAGCCAAAAATTTATACTATTTATTGTACTGATTTTTATCACAAATTTGTAAGAATTTTTACTATGTTCATCATAAAAATTACTCCGAACATGGTAAAAATCTTCAGAATGCAAGTATATCCCGTCATTACTAGGCAATATGATAATGTTTGCTAAAGTTATAGCAAATTTGATTGCATCATTTTTCTCACCGCGTACATTTGCGTACGCCCTAGCGGAAATACAAATGTATACATAAATGCACATAAGTGTATACACATGTATAAAAATTACGTATATTTTCGTACAAAATGTTCGAATTCCAACCAAATCGTACGTAAACGTATGCAAATGTACTTGAACGTACGCGAATGTACTAAAATGCAAGAAAGTTCTACGTTTAGTTGTCTTATCGTGCTAAAGAATTATTCCATTCAAGCTGTAATAAAGATATTACACACACGCACACACACACACACACATACACACACACGCATACAGAATTCACAGCATCTATAATTCTATTGATCTTGATGTATTATTAAGGAGAGATAGATATATAATCAAATTCGATTATAAGTGCACATAAAAATTTAAAAGGGATTGACAGATCTTAAGAGAAATCCAACAAGGGACTGTGCTTACCCCATTTTATCTGAGTCTTGCCCTTCCATTAGGCACCACCTGCCATGTATGTTTCTGGTCTACAAGAGTAAATCTACTAGGGGCACGTATGCTTCACTAATGTTACAGAACAGGTAGCAACATATGTCGGAACAGAAAGCGTCCTTCTGTGTCATTGTTCCTTTACGAATCCAGCAAAATGTTGCCATGCAGAACTATCTTATTAAATTGTATCAAGCAAGAAATTCAACAATACATAGTAGAGCAAAAATACAATTATAAGTTGTTAAACAAAGTATATTTTATGAGCTTTAGACAGTAAAAATCGCTGCTAATTCTTTAGCGCGTAGCTTTCGCCATATATACATATATATATATATATATATATATATATATATATATATATATATATATGTGTGTGTGTGTGTGTGTGTGTGTTTTCATTAATTGTAAAAAGTAATTAAAATTGAGATGAGTAATTTCTAAACAAAATTCTAAATGAATTTTTTTTAAACAATAATTTGTACAAATTCGTTGTTTTTTTCTTGCGTCCTAAGGTAGTAGGTCAAACAGTTGGACTAAACTCTAGTTGCTCTCCGAATGGCTCTGAATTATTTTAAAAATATATGAATAATATTGTCGAATTCTTGCAACTCTAGCTACTAATGGAAGGAAAAGCCAACAAATATTCTCAACCTCATATTAAACGTATCACTTTAATATACACGCATGATATGTATAGTATGTACGTATATGTCAATTTTTTAAAACTTTTTAAAAAGCGGGAAACAAAAGTTTTTTCTGCCAGCTTTTTTGCAACAGACGCACACGTAGAAGAAACGAAAACAAGCGTGATATGGGAAAGATTAAACATTTTGAAAAATAAAGAACTGAAAGGAGAAAATTACGAATCAATTTATAACGAAATGCAAAATTTTAAGTCGCAAAATATTAGAGGTAAAATTTTGAAATCACTAAAAATATTCCTTTTGTAATATTTTAATTCATTATTTTCGTTTTATGAATTTTTTCATTTTAAAATCTCAGTTTATAAATTGTGAATTTCCAATCTTCACCCTTCTCTAGTAGTATAGGTAACCCACTTAATGGCCAGTTCTTGGCATGGAATCTAAGAACTAGGCAGTTTAATGGGCAGTTCTTGGATTCAAACTGCTTACCTTGTTTTTAAGTACAAACTGCTCATTATAGTTGGTAGAGTAACACAGCTAGGTTACACGTGGATTATTACGGTTTGAGATTGGAATCGGATAATGGTAGCTAGCAGGCTAAGATTGTTTAAAGGAAAGTATATAACAATTTTTTGCATCAGAAAAACATCAGCCTGACCAGGGACTTGAACCCACACCCTGCACAAGGCCAAATAAGTACGGCCGTGCACCTTAGCCGACTGAGCCAAGCATACATTGTTCCACACAAGCTCTATACGAGCTTCGTCATATGTTTGAATTATTCAAATTATTCAGTTTACGCCTAAATATTAATAATTTTGTATCTTGTATCCGAAAAATTAATTGATTTATTGATATTTTCATGAAATATAATTCTCACCCATAAAAAATGAACAAGATATTCCTACTTTTAGGAAATTTAAAATGTCCAATTTTTTTACATTTTACTTAGCCAGTTTTTGCCTTTGCAGACATTTTAAATGGGTACTTTTCTACCAGGGATTTCTATTTTTTTTTTAATTTTTACCCTTACCTGCGTGATATTTATAAATTTTATACAAACATTATCCACTAATACTAGAATATAAAATGTAAAAATTATCAATTATTTATCATCTTCTTTCTGTCTATTTATCTAATTTCTTTTCCTAAAAATTGCAAAAATGTAGCAAAGAAAAACACTGTTGCTCATTATTTGGCACGTAGCTTCCTTCAACATTATGTATTGCTTTAATATCATAATTGTTTTTACTTCATATATAATCCTATAAAGTTTTTGTACTTTTTCATTTGATGGATGAAATTTTGACGAATCAATAACATATATATAAACAATTATAATTCTCTTATATCATACCATAAATGTATAACCTTCGATAATCAAAATTTTTTAAAAGTTCAACATTTAGTTTCCGAGTTATAATGATTAAGATAGTTCGCGAAATGCGTCTAAATTCACTAGTCATTGAAAAATCGCCATAAAAAAACAGCACGTGCGTAACTAAAAACCTTGTTTTTCACGAATTGAATATAAATATAAATGAAATAGAAAAATAAGCCTAGGTAGATTAAAATCCATTTTATAGAAGCTTAGATATAAGCAATGCAGTATTCAGTTATACAGAGTGTACAGGAAGAAAATAAATGTTTAAGCTTAGTATCTGTCACAGACGCACACGTCTGCAACGCGAGCAGCGAAACGAGTAAGCGATAAGAGTCGAGTAGCTGAGTCGTACTAAGATGCATGCGCTTCGGATGCATCGTAGACGTTAGCTCAGTGGTTAGAGCACGGGCCTCTCTCGGGTCTGCGAGTTCGAGTCCCGTTGTCTACTTTTTTCGCTTTTGACTCTGTCTCTTTACCGTTTGTAACATATCTTTGAAACTAACTGGTTTTATAAACAGCTTAAAGAAAGGGATCAAAGTGCTGTATAACGCCAGTTAAATTAAAAATTTTACTTAAATATTGCCTTTTTACATTATCGTGTTTTATAATAAACGACTTTTTTTTCAGTTTTTGGTGTTTTTCTCCGGATCTGCTTCATAAAATAACTTAATATTAAAGTGGAATATAGTTCTAGTAATATTTAATGATCGTATTATTTTAGAAGCGTTAGACATTTAGTTTCCGAATATAAACAGTTTCGAAAATTTGTGCTTTATAGTACAATAATAAAGAATGACGAACAATAATAATTTTTCCACAGTTAAAAGATAGAAAATTTTATTCTCTTTTAGGTATATATTAAGCAATTTACTTTTATCAACTTTTTCAAAAACTTCATTAGAAAAAACTAAAATCTCAGAACCAAAAAACCACTAAAAAACGCGCCCAAAAAATGTAAAAACGGACTGTTTTCCCTAGTAAAAACAAAAAAATGAGACTCGGTGGCTTAAGGGGACAGATAGACCTTAAATAGTCTAAAAATGAAAAATTTAATTTTTTGTTTATATTTTGCCCAAATTGTTTAAAAAATTAAATTAAAATATTAAATATATTTAGGTATAATGTAAGAAACATAAAACCATGTTTGTATGTGCCATATTATCAGGTATGACATTTCTTTGAATGACAAAATTTAGAATTTCTATTTTTTAGCTACTGCAGACTTACTTAAGATTTGGGCTTCCAAGGGCACTTTTATACGGGTGAGGGTAAAAATTTTGAAAAAAAAGTATTTGAAAGGAAAAAATTACGAATTGAATTATATCGAGAGGTAAAATTTTAAGTCCCAGAGTATTGGAAAGATATAATTTTGAAAACCTAAATTTGGAAATTCCTAAAGATATGGCTTTTGCAATATTTTAACTACAAATATCACCTTTCGCAATATTTCAATTCAACCTTTTGGTTTTGTAAATTTTTTCATTTCAAAATCTCAGTTTATAAATTTTAAATTTCTAATCTTTACCCTTTCTAATTTTTATTTTTCAAAACTTTTACGTGTCCAAATGAATGTGGGGATTTACAAAAAATATTATTTAAAAAAGTTGTCTGGATATTAACATAAAATTTATTGCTATTTAAAGTGTTTAAACAATTTTTGATGATTATTTTTTTGTACATTGACCAGAATTCTGACGAATTTTCTGGTGGATTGACAGAATCTGTGGCAGAATCTTGCCAGAAAGTTTGGAAGTGGCGCGACGGTTAGTGGGTAGAATCCTGGCAAAAATTCTGGTGGAGATACAGAAAGGCGATTTGAGGTTAGGATGAGTATTGAGTACACACCTATTGATTTGCTTACAAATCGATGACTATATTTATTTATAAATTCTGCTGACGTATCAGTTCTATTTCATTAGTATAATTCTAATGTGCTTTATTCATAAGAGACATACTCTACAATCTCTATAAAGATTATGTTAAACGTGTACACTACCTAGCACTTTACTTTATTCGCTCGACTTAACCAAACCAAGTAATCAATTTTTATTTCATTATGCATGCAATCATGCAATGTATGCAATCTGGTTAAATAAATTAATGAATATTGTTTATATTAGCAGGGAAATAGTGCAAAATATCTTGTTTAACAAAAACAAACTCAAAACATACTCATTGGAACATTCAATAAGACTTGTGTCACAGACGCATACGTTTGCAACGCGAGCTGTTAGGCGAGTCAGCGATAAGAGTCCGTACAGCCGTACTACAATGCACAGCATACGCTGGTCTGTGCGGCTAAGTGCAGTGACTGCAGCCCAGTGTCTATGCTACACATCCCCCTACCATTGCCAGAATTATGCCAGAATGTGTCAACTATCTGTCGCCAGAAATTCAGGATACTAATTAATGAAGCGGCCAGAAAACCTGGCGAATTTTCTACCAGGGATATATTTATTAAGAATCACAGACACAAAGATAATTATTTTCTACGATTTTTTGCACAAAAACGAAGTTGCTCAGCGGAGTAAGCTTGCTTTAGCGCATTCTACATAATAAAACGTACCCCAGTGAAAATGAAAAATGACCAAAAGTTTGCTAAACTGTGCCAAAACTGAGCCAAACTGAAACAACGAGCGAATTTTAAAATTCGCTCGTAGTGATTATTCTAATCCTAAAGTTGAAAAATACAACGAGCATTGGAGTCTTTAATTATTTTACATTATGGCCATTTGGAATAAATTGGCACAGATTGATACGACCACATCGTGTTATTATTGAGTGTGGTTTTATGTATTATGTGCCATTCTGTGTCAATATTATGCCATTCTGTCCCAATGTTGTGCTAAACTAAGGAAAAAACTGTGCTGTGATATATGAAAAATAAGCACGGAAGTTTGCTTATGACATACTGTGCTAAACTGTGCCTAAGTGTACCTAACTGTCCTAAACTGTGCCAAACTGTGCTAAAACCATACCAACTGTCCGAATTTTATATGGTTTGGCACAGTTTTGACACAGTTACGCACAGTTTCGGCATAAATTGGCACAGCATTTATTTCCGCTGGGATATGTACTGTATTTTTTACAAACCATCTGCGTAAAAATCGGTACGGTTTTACTACACATATACAAAACCTCGTTTATACATGTAAAAGTAATACGATTTATCGAGTATAACCGACCAACAGCCGATAAGGAAGAGGGATAGAGATAAAGCCACGTGGTGATAACATTCAATTAAATATTATTTGTTTAATTGAACTATGTTCAACATTGTGGAATAATAGCTTTTAATGTCGTTTCTCTTTTTACAGGTAAGCGTTTAAAGTAGGCTAAAACTAAGTTGTAAATATGTAATTATGTAAATACAAAAATAAACTCTCTTTTGACAGTGAAACACAGTTTAGTTGTTATTCCGTCAATTGAATTACGAAAGTCGAAACATATTATATACATATATCGGCATGACCTATAAATTCAAATAAAAGGATCTTAATTAATAGTAAAAATGTACTAATTTCAAAAATAATCAAATTTGTAAAAACAGAATGAACAATTTATTCAATATTTTGCAAAGCAAATAATTATAAAATTGATAAACTTAATACAAAATTATTTGAGGATATCTGGGTTTTTATACAATCCTTTTCTAAATCATGTAAAAGTTATTTTTTAATTTTTTTCATTCATGTTTATTGGTTTTAACTATGAACTTCTTAAGAAACGGCTTCGGTACAAATGTTCTCTTGAGAGAGTGCTACTGCGACGCAGTTGTCTAATACGGTTGCAGCTTTACTGTAGCCAAACACTGTTTCTGTGAATTTATGCAAGAACCCAAATCGAGGTTGGTCAAACTTCCGGCGCTGCTGATTTCCATCAAAGGCCGGCTCGTTCATGTCTTCTCCTCCTCATCCTTCATCTTAATCAAACACTATTTACTTCCATTAAAGATGCAACAAATAACTGCAGCGTCAAAGCATCGAATACCCCTTTATAGGTCTTTTATTTATAGCACATAATGGTGTTTCGTATGGATGTAAATAAATAGTTGGCTTGTACATTTATAACTTCCCGTAATCAACGATTTCTCACAAAAAAACTCACAAGTTAATTTTTAATCTTAATTAATTTTTTGAAAGAGCAATTTTTTGCATAAGCTTTAATAACGGATCAACTAATATAATAGATAGATCATAAAACGTGTATGTGCTATTTAGCAAATTCAAAGTATAATAGAGTTGCGCAATTTCCGACGGCACAGTGGATAAAACATACTTTCCGTCGGAGCGCTACTGGACCCCTTGCTATTACTGCAATATTTCATAAATTATTTCAAAATATAAGTAATTTTTCTATAAAATTATTTTATAAAATGTTTCTGTAACTTTACAGCAATATTGCATTTGAGACTTGTCAACTATTTTCAAGCTATCGTGTAATATGTAAGAAATATTTTTAAAATATTCTATGAAAGATGTTGGTGTATCATTTCCGAAATAGTGTTGTAATATATGTTTAAGCAATATTTCATGTACTCTCAGCGAAATGCTATAATCAGATATATAATTAGTCTAGCAAATATTAATAAAAAATAACGAAATCTGGATCCATACTCATAGTATGAGGACTTGGTTAAAATTTAAATCACTTCAATTATCAATAATAAAAATTGTACTTTTATAGGTACGAAAATGGCGATGTTACATAATATAATCTAATATTTAATAGTTTGTTAAGTAACATAGCAAGTTTTATACATATAAGGAAAAAATGGTTGGTACCGGTAACAAAGCGCTTGGCAGCATATGCACCAACTATACTCAAGAGTAACCAAGGTTAACCTTACCAAAAATATAGATGGTGCGTATTTTGCCAAGCGCTTTGTTACTGTTACCAACCATTTTTTTCCGTGTACAGTAATACAGTCTTTTGTTTAATATATCGTAATTTTGGTTGAAGAACTTACAATTTGTATACATAGTTGCAAGTCCAACCGTCAATAATGTAATTTAATAAATTTCACTACAGGTAGAGAAGATGAGCCCATGTTAAGGTGATTTTTTGATTTTTGAATATAAGGCTTTCAAATACTCTCAATAGCTAAAAGAAGCATTGTTTAGCCTGGAAATGACTTGCGGGAAGCTCGAAGAGAAACTGCAATCGGTTTGGATCAAATGAAAAGGTTGATAAAATCAACAGCAAACAAGGGTAGAGCGGCTTAAACTATATTTCTTCAGATAAAGCGAACAATTTTAATAATTTTCAGGCGTTTACAATATATGTGTATCGTAATTATTATGAATGTCAACGGCGTTCTATATTGGGCGACACTTTTTCGATATAAAAAAAAATTATCTTTTAGAATTTTGCTTCCCATTTGGATATTGTGCAAAATTAACAATACTACCTCACAGAACATTAAAAGCCACTATTAGAACAACTTTTACGGCCCTAATCGAAAGTTATAGTTAAATTGACTAAGAAGTTCCATACATAGTTACTTTTTAGTTGAAACATCGATCTCATTAATTACATTTATCTGAAATCAGAAAGTTATTGATTCCATTTTAACATTATTTCTTTAATGGTGTGTAATTATTGTTAACACGCTAAATAAGCTAATATATAAGATTTGAAAAAGTACATGTAAGTGTTCTGATTAACTATATTCCTGCTACATTTGAGTTCCAGGTTCGATTCCGACGCCAACAAAAAAATCTCTCTTTGAATTGTTCTAGGATATTAACACTAATAACTACGAATATAATACGAAAAATATTAAATAATAAGTTGTAAGTCGGGAAATATTAAAAAAAAAATTAAATATTTTCTGAGGTATCCCTAAAATGTTTGAATGATCTATCCTGAAATATTTTTTACGTTGAAGTGTGACGGACATTTTTGTCTTCAGAAGTTTCACATAAAAGCTTTTCCAAAGTTTTGACGAAACTAATTCAAATCATTTAAAAATGTTTCCAAAAGCTTACTGCAGTGTTTTCGAAAACTACTACTTCAAACATGGCTTTTAGTATGTTTTCATTGATATTTACTGAATCTTTGATGAAATATTTACAAATATTCTCTAGATAAATTTTGTATAATCTTTGCTGGAATATTCCTAAGGTTTAAGTGTCGCGGGCATTTTTGTATATAAGAAAAGTTATGTAAAAGCTTTTCGTAACGTTCCCAATCTTTAGTGGAAGTTTCCTATAGAAGCTTTCCTTAACCGTCCATGCTATGTGGGACGCATGGTGACATAACCTACAAAAATTGCATAATCTGCTACTACAAGATTTGAACATATAATTGTAATAGTAATAGTTACTGTCAATTAATTAATATTTGCTTTTCTCTTATTTGCTCAACAGTCTTTATAGGTAGTGCTTTAGTTAAAAACCTGATGAAAATAGAATGCCACACAGAGAAAAATGTATCACTAAAAATTTATATTTTCTCCTAATCGGGAGACAAACTTAACCTATGCAGAAAATATAGTATGTTTGTGTCAATATTTACTATACGTTTATGAAAAATTGCTATACCAGTATAGTAAAAATTGCACTCCGCTTTGACTTGCTGTATTCCGTCTGTAAAAAATTAGCGACAGAGCTCAAAAGTTCATCGCCACTCAAACCAACGACAGGAATTCGCCTGATCACTTACTGCCGCTAGGGGGCGACTCGTAAATTCCACTCGCAAGTGGCGAAACACTGTTCGGTTTGTATATAAGGAACTTCCAGATCAGAACGTTATATATAAATATAAATGCGATTCTCTAGCGATTCGTTGTTAGGTTGCGACATGTATAATAAATAGCTTGCGATGTATGTAAATTAGGATATCATTAAATTCTATGCGATTATGCAACTTCGAGATTAAATGTAACAAATAAATGAATGAAAATTCGCCTGCGACACCCAACAAACACAAATAAGAGAAAAAGCACCAACAGACGCCAAAATAAAAGGGACAAAAATATTTTAAAAAGCTTTGGTATCCATAAACTCTGATATGCGGTATAGTAAAAATTGCTATGTAGTATAACAAAATCTGATGAATTGAAATTTTACTATACCGTATACTAAAATTTAATATAAGTCGAGTTTGTCTCCTCTACTTAACGAACCCAAAATACACGCTATAAAAAATAATTCCACACATGAAATAATTACACGGAAAAATTCTATACAGATATTTACTTACGAAAATTCCTTACACACATTTTCGGTAATTTTACTACACTGCAAAACTCTACACAATCATACCCAAGTGAAAATAAAAAATGTAATAAAGTGTAATAAAATATAAGAAAATGTAACAAATCGTACCATTTTGTATGGTTTTGTTGGATTTAGGACCTTTTTTACATTTTATTACAGTTTGCTACATTTTATTACAATTTATTACAAATCTATTGATCCAGGATTTCATGGGGGTCTCTTCTTGAAACGACAAATGTAACAATTCGTAAAAAAGTACAAAAAAAGTAAAAAATTGTCTGTAAGCGTAATACTATATAAGAAAGTGACGACTTTTTTATTTTCTTACTTCCGCTTACATTCTTTTACTTTTTCTTACAATTTCTTATGCATTGCTACATTTTATTATAAAATTAATAATTAAAAAAATATATTAACTATATTAGGCCGTAAAATAACATATGTAATAAAATGTAATAAAATGTAAAAAAAGTTAACAAATCTGAAAATGTAAGAAAGTGTACAAAAAGTATGAGAAAAAAAGGCCGAAATTCAACAAAAAGGTACAGTTTCTTACATTTTTTTACGTTTTATTACAATTTATTACAATTCATTACATTGTTTTGCACTAGGTTATATAAAACCTATTGTTATACATTGTTAACAACAATAGGTTATACAATTATGTAGAGCTTTGCGGTGTAGTAATATTACCGAAAACGTGTGTAAGGAATTTCCGTGCAGTAAATATCTTTGTAGAATTTTTTCGTGTAGTTATTTCTTGTGTGGAATTATTTTATGTAGCGTGTAGGGTTATTTTTGTGTAGAGTTTGTCCGGCGTCAATAGTAACTGTGATAAATTACTTGGTTCTGCAGATAATAATAAATCTCTGTTGCTGTCACCAAATAATACGTTGTTCAAACAACCAATACTCATAATTGATGCTAACAATTATTCATAAAATTTGTGTCTGATAAAAGCCGACTAACAATGTTGGCTTAATCACTAAAAGAAGACTACTAAGAAGTTTGATCTCAGGTAAAGAAAAACCTATTCTATTCCCTAGATGAGAAAATACTCTTTTCTTCGCTGTTAGTGCTAGTTTTTCAGATTTCACAAAATTGATTTTTAAAATACGTTGTACACAAGTCAAAACGTACGATCTCCTACCTAACTTTCTTGCATAAAAAAGGTCTTTTTATGCCCTCGTTAAAAAAAAATACGTTGTACAACACGGGCAGATAAGCAACTTCAGACTTGTGTTGAGCACTTCACCCGCTCTAAAAATAGCTTATTTTTCTCCTCCTGTTGTGCAATGTACTCATTAAAAAAACCCTTAGAAAGTAATTAAAATCTTGCAATAAATATTTTTTACCGTTGTGTTGGGGTTCCCCTTATGAAAATAATGTGCCGATATATGTGCATAGATCTCTTTAAAGATTCCTGCATAGAACTCTACACAGATCTTTACACAAAATTTGAACCGTATCCTTTTGATTTCCAGAATTTTTTTAAAATCAAAAATAAAACCGCTGCCAATTCAATGGCACGTAGCTTCCTCCAAATAAATTCATAGGTCCAATAAATAAAATATTGTTTTAATATACAATATATCTGCCTGCTAATGTTTGAGGCGGTTTTTGATACATAATTTAATATATAAGTTTTGCGTTTAATATATTAGTTGCAGAGATATGAATTTTTTTTAAAATGACCTCTTTCATATTATCTGCCGAACAAAGCAGTCGATGCCGAAGACCAAACGAGGAAAATAAGTAGGTAATTTTATTCTCTTTCAAATATTATATAGCTATATAGCTTAATTGTTTGTATAGGATGATTAAAAAAAACGCAAAATAATGTTTTTCAAAAATCAAAAAATGGCCATACAAAAATAGTTGAGAAAATTAAAAATAACTGTTTTTCCAGAATTCAGAATCCAAAAATATATATACATGTCAAATTTTATTGATATTGATGGAGTAGTTCCAGAAATATTACGGTATACATACACACACATCTATACGGACATTTTCTAAAAACACTTGATTTGAACTTCTAACACATCAAAAAGTATTTTCTAGAAGTTTTGATGAAACTCAACATTTTAATATTACAAAGCTTCCTCTAGAAGGAAGCAATAATATAATGAGTATACCTATATGGGTGTTACTATCTGGATGATAACAAAATACTCAGATATGCGCATTATTTTAAGGGGAATGTGGTAGTAAAAAGATATCACTTTAATAATTACTAAATTCAAAATCAAGAAAATATTTAGAAACGTTTGGTCAAGGTATCCGAGGCAACTAAAGAAGACGTTGTGTAAAATATATTAAAACTGAAAAATTTGCAGTATAGGTGCTACTTTAAATTTAAATATCTTAACAATGTTTTTAGAACAGAAAGAAATAAAAAATTTTATGGGTTTTAGTACCTATTGTCGGTGCCATCATTCGGATGCTAGCACCGATACGGCAACTTTCATTGCAATTCTAATGCATTTTACACTATCAGAATTCAAAACTTAAGTCTGAATCAGCATAGGCACTAAAAGTTTATATGAGCGCTGGAAGGGAAGCTGCAAAAATTCTGTAAAAATTTCTCCGGAAAGTACAAACAAAGTGTGACGAAAGTATGCATAAAATGTAGCTGCCAAACTGCAATATTGGCTGCACATAGAGCTGTAGACTATTTTTGTGAGGGTAGGGGCAGAGGTAGAATTTTTTTTACGTACCCCAGGCCGGGAATTAAGTAAGTAATAAGATTAAATTTGAACAGTTTCCATCTAATAAAAAATATTTTTGTACTTGTAAAAATTGGAAATTTAATTAAAAGTCATTGTATTTTTATAAAAAGAATGAAAATTTGACTCTGTATGAAAATATTCAAATTAAAATAAACACTTTGTACAAGCAACATTATGCATTGCAGTAATTAGTAATTAATAAAATATAATTTCATACTCCAAACAAATAGTTTACTAGAAATTGAACAACAATTATTATATTGTAGTATTATACAAATAATACTTAAGGTTAAAACTAAAAAAAAAAACGTCAAAGAATTGCAGCCTTGGCAGCGGTTTTTATTTTTCATAATTACAGTAAGTTAATAAACTTAATAAGGTATTGCCTTATTAAATTTCCCTACGAAAATAATGTGCAAAGATCTGTACATATATCTTTGCAAAGATATCTGCACAGATATCTTCACAAAATTTGGACCGTATCCTTGTAATTTCCAAAATATTCTTAAAGTCAAAAATAATATAATAAGTGCCTATAAGTGTGTTATAATCTATATGATAACAAAAAAGCTCTGGTTGTGAACTCCAGAATTTTCATTTTTCAATTATTTGATTTAAACAAAAATTTTGTTATCCAAATAAATAATTAGTAATCAAAAGTAAAAGAGTCAGCCCTTGATCAATTCAAGGGCTGACTCTTTCACTTTTGATTACTAATTATTTATTTGGTTAACATGGAGAGCAAAAAGCTTAATTGTTGAAAATTTTGTTATATCTTGTGGAAGCTTTGTAATAGTAAAATGTTCAGTTTCATAGAATCGTATTTGGAGATGTTCGAATCATACGTTTTTAGAAAATGTCCGTGTGGATAGCTGTATGTGTATGTGTGTGTATATACGTATACCGTCATAATTCTGGAAGTACGCTTCCAGAAAATTATATGAATTGATACTATACGGGTGCTCCTTCAGTCAAATAATTAAGATTGAAAGTATTTTAAAAATTATTAATATACTGTATATTTGAACAATATTTATCTATTGAAACTAAAAATTTTGTTGGAGGAAGCTACGTGCCAAAGTATTGGAAGCGGCTTTTTGTTATCATCCATATTGTAGCACCCTTATAGGCACTCATTATATTATTTTTTTGCTTTTAAGAATATTCTGGAAATTAAAAGAATACGGTCTAAATTTTGAATAATTTCCGTTTGGTTATTAAAAGTACGTTTCAAATATCTGAATTCGAATATCTCTAGAAAATGTAATAAAGTAAATTACTGACTTGTTATTTAAAATCATTGAAATTTGTTGACAGCTTTTTACAAAAATATTTGTTGTTACTCATTTTATATAAGAAAAAAATACTTACCTACGGACGTAACAGCCCCTACGCTATTTCTTCCAGGAGTTCCTGTAGATGTTGGTGGGCTTGTCTCAAGGCTTTGATGCACCCCGTAGATTCCAAAGTCTTGCTCGTTTGAACTCGCACTATTACACTTTCGTTTTTCCTGATTATGATTTATGTGAAAGGCTTCGTTCTCCATCAGATTGACTCCCAATAAGCCAAGGTTAGGCCTCAGTTCATCCATAAGCTTGCTCTGGCCACAGTTTGCAGCAGCAGCTGAGAAGTTGAGTTGTCGACTGAAAATTGCCGGGAAGATGTTGAATTGCTGATGTTCGAGATTAAGTGAAGCCGCGGTAAGCGAAGAAGTCGTAGAGCCTTGACCTTGACTCTGGCCAGTATTGTTCGTACCCACAGTTCCACCAACAGCTGATCCACCCGAACTTGCGCCCCCGCCGACGGAGCCACTAACGCCGCCGACCGGGCCAGCGCCACCTGAGAGGTCGTTAGCCAGGATGATGCCGTTTATATGTAAATTAAATAACACTATTGTATGAATGCCATGCTTAATACATTAGCTAGATCAGAGACCTTCGCCTCTTCTTTTTGAGATTATTTGTGTGGACAATCTCTAAAATAAACTTTTAGTAGTTTCACACCGATCGTGACACGTGCTTGCTGATCGTTAAAAACTTTGTAGATTCCTCAATTTCAAGTTTACTTTAATATGTATACACTTAATTTAGGATCACTGGCGTGTGCGAGTATTTAAATATAGAAAGACAATTAGACTATTAATGAGCTGTGCAAGTAAATTAGCAATACATGACTATATTGATAATAAAATGTATCGAAATAATTTTAAATGCGTATTTGATAAAGTAAGAAGAAAATAAACCGGACGAAATAAGGGGAAAGGAGTGGGAAGAAAAGAAAACGCAGTTGACAGAAAGATGATGAGAAGGAGTATATAAGTGATTGCAAGTTAGTAAGCAAGAGAGGGATGAAAAGAGGGTGGCAAGCATAGGCCTTACGCGGTTGCGCTGTGTACCGAACGCTATGAGTTCTTGTGGGATTCTGTCCGCGAAATGTAGTTATACGGGTGACTTTGAGGATACAGTGGGAACACACCAAGCGGACCAGGCCTGCTTGTCCTGTCAACTGATTGGCGCTGGAAGCAATGCGTTGCCGAGGTAACGGCCCACAAGCATCCAATGAAATGATACGTCTAGAGCATCCCGACAGAATGGCGTTCACCCAATGAAAATTCCTGCAGAAAATAATCTACCACCAATTTTCTTGGCTGTACAGCATCCCAGAGCACGAATCATGCACGCATCTTTTTATTTATTTTTTTTTTATCTTTTATCATAAAATAGATATTTTCTTTTTTTTTTAATACTGTAAATAAATAGTTGAGTTTTTAAAAAAATACGCACAATAAATACACACACAAAAAAAGCTAATTTCTTTTTCAAGATTTTATGCTTCTTCCTACACGAATATTTAGTTTTTGATGACAAACATTAAATGAGTATTTAAAATTTTGTAAAAGCTTAACAATTCATAATTTGTAAATGACTGTACGAATATTGTATGTTTCTGAGTGCGCGTGTGTGTATCTGTGTGTGCGTGATTGTAATGTGAATAAATTTATTGTGTATACATGTATGGGTGTGACTGTGTGTATGTTTAAGCATATATTTGTTGAAAGTTGAGTAAAAAATACCATTTTTATTTAGTTTAGGCGTTTTTTATTTATATTGATTAGTGATATCGGGAATTCAATTTTCTGAGTTTTTTAATGATAAAGTCAATATAATTAAGTTAATAATGAAGATCCATTAAAGAGAGGATTTCCTTACAATTACATAGGTGAGTGTCAAAATTTAGACCTAACAACATTTCTTATCGACTTCAATGGTTAGTCGTAATTTCATGTTTTGCATTAAGTCTCGATAAAATCTATGGGTCAATAATTGATTTAAATCTTGTACAACGAAGACTAGCTAGCACATGTCCTAAATCACTTACGAAGAGCAAGCATATTTCATTTCTCAACGCGATGAGTAGCACGATTCAAGCTTTTGCCGCAAAGACTAGCGCATTTCATATCTTTGCCTCGAAGACTTTTCAGGGAACTCTATCGGATTTAGGGCTTTATTTTTAAACAATTGATAATATTTATGAACACTAAAGCGATACACAATAACATTCGCATGCAAAGATGCAACATAGTATAAAAATTACAAAATCGTCATAAGTTTTTCTCATTCTACAAACAATGTTAGTTTAAGCCATGAAACGTAATAGTCTTTATGGCGAAAAGTTGAATATTTTGCGGAAAAAATGGTTGATAAAAGTAACCAACTGAAACTTACCTTGCTCAAAGCTGTAGTTTAAAAGCGATTAAAATCATACAGAAATAACTATTACCAATCGATTGTATTGTAAGTTAATAACAAATTTTAATTATTTCAAAATATTATTAATTTTTTCAACGAGTAGAATTCAGTGTGATGAAGCCATAACCCATTTTCGTACTTTGGACAAAAACTCGGAATGCACGCCTGCAGTTTCAAAGTTTTGTTTTTAGAAGAAACTGTACATATAAAAACCATACACAAACATATTTTTCTACATGGAAAGATTCTATACGGAAATTTTCTACACCGATATTCTCTACACCGATTGTTTATTAATTTACTATACTACAAAACTCTACACAATCACATAGCCTATTGTCAGATCATTTTTACAACAATAGGTTATACGCTTCTGTAAAGTTTCGCAGTATAGTAAAATAATAAAAAATAGGTATAGAGAATATCCGTGTAGAAAATATCGGCGTAGAATTTTTTTCGTGTAGGAAAATACGTTTGTGTAGGGTATTTATGTGTACAGTTTGTTCAGTGTCCACTCATGTTTTAATGAGTGCCGGTATAAGGAAATTCATATAAGCTAAATAACTGATAGGAGAGAGCAGGGCGATCCTGGGTAAGGAAAAAAAATTTGAAAAAAAGCTTTGAATGGGCAAAATTACGGAATGATTAATAACCAAAGGTACAATTTTAAGTATTAAAATATTAGAAAGGTGTAATTTTGAAAAACTAAATTTTAAAATTAATAAAAATATCTCTTTTGCAATATCTTAACACTAAATATTCCCTCTCGTAATATTTCGATTCAACATTTTTGTTTTATAGATTTTTCATTTCAAAATCTCAGTTAATAAATTTTACATGTCTAATCTTTACCTTTTATTATTTTTAATTTTCATAATTTTTATCCTTACTCCATTTTCCTTAAGCGATGAACGTTGAATAAAATTAAAAGAAAAGTTAAAACTAAAATTAAATATTTCACTAAGAGTAAGACGCTTGCACCGATATTTTCATTAGATGGTAAACTATGAATAAATGACTGAAGTTACTTGCAAATGATCTGACTGTAAATTTGATTTTCAAACTTTTAATTTATTGATTTTTTTTTTCTAGATTGATCAAATATTAATTAAGATATATTGGCAGTTATAGGCGGAACATAATTGACACTAGAAGCACTGTGTCGCTGACTCAAACATCGCGAACATAATCTCACTTTACATGCATACAAACCTTTCTGCAGAGTTCGGCGGGTCAATATCAAGAAGCACTCACCACTTAAAAATTGAATAACTAAACAAAGTGTTAAACGGCTAAGGGTACCTTTAGTAAGGACCTTTTAAAAAATATTCTGAAACTAAAAGTATTGAAATTTCGTCTTAAGTTCGCGCCAATTCCATCCCACCCGCCTGCCAGTTTTACCCCGCGGGTGAGGATACAAATTTTGAAAATTAAAAATAGTAAAGAATAGAAATTAAACATGAAAAAAATGAGATTTTTAATGAAATGAAAAAATAAAAAAAAATGTTAAATTGAAATATTGTAAAAGGGATATTAGTAATTTTTAAATTTAGATTTTCAAAATATACCTTTCTAATATTTTAGGACATCAAATTTTACTTTTCGTTATAAATTAATTCGTAACTAGCAGCAGATGCCTCGCTCACTCGGTTGTATTTCGATGATGATCGTATCTCAAAAAAAAAAATTAACCAAAGTAAAAATTAGGTTAGGCGCTTTTGATGTTTTGCGTATCGTCATGACCTTCGTAGAAAATATGCCATAAGATATGGCCGGTGAATAACTACTGGCCATATTTTTCTTAGCATAATATGTCAACATAATATACCCACATTATGTTGAGTACTTGACTCCACCAATGGGTTTATAACCTAAAATCCATATACTTAATAATCATATTTCTTTTAACGCAGTAAATTCTAAAATCATTTACGTTTAAAAAAAAGATTTTACAACAAATTTTGAAAATACAAGGCGATGTGTTAAAAGCAGTAATCTAACCTTGAATATTCATACATACAAATTTACATATAATCACACTTAAAACTGACTAACATATGTGTATACTATTCTGGCATGCATGTTTTTATGTGAGTGTGAATATTAGAAATAACATCAGGTGAAATTTGTGTGTTCAAGATTATTAACAATGAAGTGTAAAAGTGATGATCTTGACAGATATTCTCTCAACTCGGTGTTCGAGTCAGTTGCAAGCAGTATCTATCATTATATAGCCTTATATGCAGTGTATTCATGCTAGATGTTTAATTTGTGATCTAGATGCTTATTTTATTATGTAGAAACAGGCTAGCTTAACAATTTTTGCTTGTCTGTATTTGCTAGCTGATCCACACCAAACCCCATCCGGGTGCAAAATTTACACATGGGTGCAGTGTACATGAGAATTTAAACTACAGCACTTGAGATAAAGACAAGTAGATATACTGTTTTAACAGCTTGAAATAAATCACCATGCAAATTTTCAGCCCTCTAAGTATAATAGATTTAAATTGAGAGCAAAATCAAATCTCAATGATTGTACGATTACTTTTTTCAATTTTTTTTTGCTTACAAGTTAGTTTACATATTTAGTAAGCATTGCTTTATTAAGAGAAATTATAATATTTAAAAAAATTTTTGTTTAAATAAAATATTAAAAAATAAAAATTTTGTAGCTCACAGCCGGTGTTTTGGTGTTATCATCTAGATGGAAAAACCGTATTGGCCCTTACTATGTGAATTTAATAAATTTTATTGATTTAAAACAACTTCGAAATAATATACTAAAGGTTAAACATTTGTTGATTATTATCACTTGATAATTAGCTGATTATTAGCATTTTATCTGATTTAAACTCATATTTGTAACTATCAGCTTAAATAAAAATATTATCTGATATCACCTGATCACCAGCTGACGTTTTGGCACGATTACCAACATATTATCGGCTGATTATTAGCGAATAATCAGTTGATGTTATCTGCTTTTTTTAGTAGGGCCATGTGCTAATAAATTACAATTTCCAATTTTTTTTTTCACTTATTTAGCCGGTTATTATTACATATATTGTTACTTATATTTCTTGTATTGTCTGAAATATAATGTTTTTGATAAAGTAATGGTAATTACTGATATACCATTAGTCTATAAACAATTTGGTGCGCAATACGATTATTACATTTTTTTTTAGTAAAAATCTTTTTTCATTTTCAAAATCAAATGTACATACACCGTTAAATGAAACTTTGTATTTCCGGAAGTGCCCCCCATGTTCGCGCCATTGGCGGTCGCGTGTTAACTGGGCATAGCAGTACGCATGCGCCGCACGAATGCGATTTACCGACTGTGAATAGCCGATGGTAAATAGACGACGGTAAATTGAATCCTGTCTGAAATTAATAATATTAAATGAAAATAACACAAATGTAAATTTTATTTCTTTTATTACCTTATCAATACATAAATAAGTAAGACTACTGCGTACTACAACTTAAATTTAAATTCGAGGAAATTAACATATTAAAGCGCATCAAGGTGCCAGCTACCGGTAACTCGATGAAACTACGTTTTTATGTGACTCTGGACGACGCATTGCGTGAGAACGGCTGCCTTTGAATAGCCCTCGGATCGCACAAGAGCGGTGTACACCGGCGCTATATGCGAAACAAGGATTCTCTTGCTCAGGATCTCCTCATATATAACTAGAAAAAAATTAATATTTTTCTTAGAGTGCTTTTAGAATAATCAGATTTAGATTATGATAAGACGAATTTTTTTACCAATAACAAGCTATTCTCGCCCAAATAGCTTTAACAGCAACAATAGGATTTGGAGAATAACATGCTTTTGAACAAAGTACTATGAGCGGACTTCCTTCCTTCATATTAACATCACAAGTTACAGGATTCTCACTGAGAACCTACAAATATTCCATTATTTTTATTCTGTAAATCATGATATTTTTTATATATAATTTTTGTAGTCTATAATACCTTAATAACATTCAAAGATCTAATCAGCAAATTTTTATTTCCAGCACTATCTTGTTAGAGACTAGTTGCACTATCTATACAAAAAATAAAAAAAAATCAATATAAAAGATCAGGAAAAATATTATATACGAATTTAAAATTAAAAATATTACCAATCAACTGCTCAAATGCTCCTTGTGGCCATAGATGAGTCTCCTTTTTAGCAAGACTGTGTAAAAGTTGTAGAGCATGTGTTTTTATCGATGATCTAGGGTCTTCATGTAAGTGACGTAAAAGTAATGTTACTTGTGCTGGTAGCATTAATCAAAGTAGCAGAAGCCAAGGTAGTTGAAGCACTCAATGTCACTCGTACAAATTCATCAGCAGGATAGCTTGCAAGCAATTCCATACACAGTTCATTTGCCTTTTATATTTTAAGTATTAGTTAAATTTCTTACTGTGAAATCATGATTTAAGTATTAGTTAAATTTCTTACTGTGCATGTATTGTAAGATAGGTATGAGTTATAATTACATTGATGCTCGAGTAGCTTGACCTTTCATCATGTCAGAAATTTTACTGCACATAAGAATTGCAAATAACTTTGATTGGGCAGCGAACATTTGAGCAGCATAAATAGCTGCTTCAACGTGGGCCAGATCATGGCAATCTAAGGACCTTCGGATGATCTGGTGAACCTTCAGGCAGAACATTCCAGATACTTGACGGCTTGGATAATCTTTCCTGTCAATATCCGCTTTTCTTTTCCTGCCTTTATGTGCCTTTGGACCCTAAAATGAAGACATTATTTAAAAAAACTAAGCAAATACCAAAATAGAAAATTGAATTACAATGCACAGTCAATGTCTTACCTTATTCACTTCTCAGCTGACCATCTTGCTTCGCTTGTGTTGTCGTTGAAATGAAACTTAAACTTGAGCAGGCTCTCTATCACACACTGAACTACATCTGCAGATCTCTAAGTTACTGGGCGATAGTATGGGTCAGGCTACTGCTCAGATGAACGTCGCTGACCTCCAGAAGATGCTGGGTATCGAGAAGACCGACGACCACAAGAAGAATCTCCGTAACGACGCGTCCGCTTCTTCCCCTGGTTCTCCCCCAGACTTCGCAGGCAGAGCACGCATCACTCCCGACGGCAAGTCCAAGGAGCCCGAGGAGCCGTTTCGTGTCAGATCGCTCCGTTGTTGCCTACAAGGCTGACTCATATCCCTGCCAAGTTAATACTCAATGGACAGCGACGTAGGTAGAGAACTGATAAAGAAAACCACGACACAACTGGGCGCAATTGGATTCGACGATTTGAGGAAGAAGATGAGAATAATCTCGCTCACAATCTCCGGGCAGACAATAGTGGCAGTAGATTGGCTGTATCGGATGCTGACCTTGAGCGAGTGCGGCAGGCTATATTGGAAAATCCTTTTCAACCCGTCTGCAGGCTTCCGAAAGAGTTTGGGGTTGGATGCCGGAAAACAAACGCTCCGAACATCTATTAAAAATAGATTGCATATCAAGAATCGCAAAGCAGCGCGCCAAGCCATTATTTCTAATAGAGATATGTCCACTCGGCTTGCATATGCAAACCAGCATAGGTTGAGGACCGAAGCTGAGTGGAGAAGAACAGTTGCCATAGACGAAAAAGTTTTCTTCACTGTCAAAGACGGTAAACAACTATTTTAAATAATTTTTTTAAATATGCTGTATGGCGGCGCAAATTTTAAATTTACTTTTATTTTGAAGTGAATACTTCTATAGGCTCGTTAGATACACATTTTTGCCGGGGAGTGAATCGAGAAAAAACCGACCGTCACGCTGTTACCGAACGCCAGGAGGGGAAGCAGGGGGAACTCTCTCTCTCTCTCTCTCTCTCTCTCTCTCTCTCTCTCTCCCCTCCACCGCGCTCTCTTCCAGCTACAGGAGTACCATGCGAACCGTCTACGCAGCGCTATTTTAATGTAAGTCGTTTTCTTTACTAGATACAATTTGGCTCGTCACATTCACGTACATTCAGCAAATTCTCGTTCGCGTGCCCTTCATACCAATACCTCGGAGTGCCATTGAACCTGACGATAAAATAGTCAACGTGAGGAATAAAAATTAGTCTCTCCTTCTTTTACATTTCTGGGCCCTTGTATACACACTCATTAGTCAATCGATAATTTTCAAAAACAATCATGGCTCCTACCGGTATATTCGGCGCGACGAGGGGCGTACTCGGGCTAGGCGCGAAAAAGAATCAGCTAAATACTGGAGTGGAAAGCGAGACAGAATGGGATAGCGAACAAATGCGATACGCGCGGAACGTATATAGAAATCCCCAAAAGATGGGTCCACGCACGCGAAGGGTCGTGCAGAAGCATATCATTAAAGATTGTTTATTATCAAGCAATTTCGAGAAGGAGCCCCGGGAAGCGAGAATGGCGGCCAACTGGATCGAGGCGCGAAAGAACCTGCTAGACGAACACAGCCGACCGCCAAAATCATATTGACTAAAGAATCCGACGATAGTGAGAAAAAGCTGATTATGTTAGACGACGAGAGCCACGCCGTGAACGAAGCGGCCGCGAGCGCAGAGGCCCCCGAATCAAACGTAGCAGACCCTAGTAACACCGACGCGAACGCAGAACTTGCAGGAGTGGTAGCCGCGAATCGGGAAAATGCAGCAAGAGTAGTAGACGTAGCGGGACTACAAGAAAAATTCGGTCGGCTAAATTTAAGAACTAACATTTGCGATAAGATGGAGGTCCCACTCGCGGCGAAGGAACGGCTCGCAATCAACGAAAAATGCTTGTGCGGCGTATCAAGTTTCTTGGAAATAAAAACATCGCGCTTGGCAATGGTCTAAGCTAAGTCCTGCCGAAAACCGGGATAGACGATAGGCCTTGGGCAAGTAGATCTCCAGCAGCTCAGCGACTCGTGTGCAAGTTCGAACTGTCCTGGGAAGAGCTTGAAGTAATGTGCGAAGACCGGATCAAAGAAAGTCGTGTAAATCAGAAGCCAATCATAGACCAATTTTCCAATGATGAAAGCGAGAGCGAGCACCGGAGCGTGCACGAGGCAGTAGTACATTAAACGCAACGCGTATATAAAACCACCAGACCCCGTCAACCCAGAAGCAGAGACGCCGAACGTCTCAGTACTGTAGTCAAACAGGTGATCAACCCGTTTAGCGAGGACAAGCTCCAAGAAACCGCTCGGCGTCATCACTACGGCGAAAATTATAACCTCGACGAGTTTAACCGCGACGAGCGGCGGCCGACGAGTCGAACCGAAAGCGAAAGAGCAGGAAGGACCAGTGCATTAAATAGATACTCATCGAGAAACGATGATAGCCGAGACCGCGGCAGAGCCTACCCGCCGGACAGCGATTCAGACGATTATCCGCGCGATCACAAACGCTCGCAGAGGCACGCATCGAACCGCGATCGCGAGCTACCGCGTCGAGGACCGAACCGCCGAAATCACCCAAATTTTGCCGGGTTCTGGCCATTAGGCAACGATCCAGAGGATGATCCAAGCAATCCTAGCGACGACAATATCGTAGCGATCAGTAATGGTAATCCCAGGCGCGACGTTTGCCCCAGGGGCGGCATGCCCTACCACCAGGTAAATTTCATCCCGCCATTCGGCGGCGACACCGAAGATTTAAATCAATTTTGCAGTTCCGTTAGAAAAGTTATATACTTCTTCGGCAGAGAGTACGAAGATTACCTGCTAATGTACATCGCGAACAAGTTGAACGGCAACGCCGCCGACGGATACCGCGCTCGCAAAACGAGTTATCTATCAGTCGAACAGTTGTTAAACGATCTAACGCTACTGTTACGTCTAGAACGTAACTTTTGATGTTTCATTTTCAATTTTAAGTAGGACACATTGATGTCTCATTGTTTTAAAGAATCAAAATTCAAATTCTTATTACGTTCGCAAAAATGCTGTCGAAACGTGTAAATGTGTCAATGAGCGCTGACACAGCCAAAATGTACACTCAGCGTTCCGTAACGTAACAAGCGAGCGCCACTTTTTATGTGTACAATTTCGATACTTTTAAGATATAATGTTTATAAATCTCCATAAACATATTGTGCCATACTAAGCTTTTAAAAGGTTTTGTGCGCACTTTAGCAGTCAGTTCAAAATTAGAGCTCCGTACCGCACCCCAGTCCAACAATTGGTGACAAGTACAAACTAAAAATTAAAGAGTCTAATACATAATCATAACGACAAGTATAAATACGATTATAAGAATAAAGAAATAAACAGTTTCCGTTATCTAAAGCAAAGCAGTAACATTATTTCATTTATAAATCAACCTGATTAAAGCACAACAAGGTAAGGTTTAAATATTTATTAACTAACACAGTGAGAGTTTCAGGCGCGTACTAACTAGTTTTGAATATTAGAGCCTTGTCACTACACCTTTCAGTAAGTTTTGATTATTATAATTCATTTAGTAGTCAGGACGTAACAATTGGTTCCGATACAAAATAAAGAAAGCATTGAAAAAAAACTGAATTCATTAGAAGAAAAGTGAGAATAAGACAATTTATAAAAACCCTTAAAGATAATAATAAATCAACTTATCGAATACAACAAGAATATAAGTAAAGAAAAGTATCATGTGTCAACAAGATTAGAAAGAACAAGGTGTAATACATATGTCAAGATTATACGCGGCTCGCGTCAAATTTCACTAGTAGCGCAAATAGCAGTGAGTGACCTACAGAAACAACAAGCATAAGCAAAATCGCGGAAGTCGTACAAATAATGAAATATTCAAATGACTGATAAAGTAAATCCAGAGAAGAAAATGCCAGATAGCGCAAGACTTACAAGACAACAAGTGCAAGCAAATCCAAGTTTAAGAAATCAGTTATCGGGGTCACTTGAAGAACATGTTTTCAGGAAAAGCACGAAAGTACAACGATCACCAACTGAACAACAGCAAAAAGAAGAAAATAAAAACGTCAAAGTAACAGCAAAGATAAACAAAAATACCGGAACAATACCGAAAACTTCGACTACAGAAAATACAGAGCATAAAAAACAAGAAAGACAGGTAGCAGATCCAATAAGCGAGAGCATTAACAAACGGCATAATTCACCTACAGTAGCTAAAAATAAACAAATTTTAGTACAAATCGAAAATCAGAGGAAAACCAACTGTACAAGTGAAGAAGATAACTCAACATTTAAATCAAATTTATCATTTTTTCAAGGAAACAACAACGCCATAAATAATAACTCTATTTTAGATAGCACATTCGATTTTGGAAAAGACGAGAAATACTCAGATTTTGGCGGATTCCTAGCAGAGAAAAGTTTACTGGTAGGTACATCGGAAGATTTGCGGTTCAACAACAATAACAAGGCTCTTGCAAATTTATCCTTTGACACAGAGTTAGAGGAGAAAAAAAGTTTAATAAACTTTAAGAATCTATTTGTAAACAACACTGATAACGAAAGTGAGACAATAAATATAAATTCTGAAAATCACATTCTATTGCAAGATAACCAAGTAAATCTAGATAATATAAATCAAACAGTGCACAACGAAAACAGACAAGAAAACGAAAATATGAGTATTCAAGGAGAAGCAGCAGGAGGGGCTGCATTACGGCCTCCGAAGAAATTAAGTCTGAAAGATGTAGAGAGTTACGTACCAGAATATGATGGAAAAAATCTGACACCCACTGAATTTATAAAAATATTAAAACAAGCAAAAAGATTAATAGAGCCTATAGATGACGAAAGCCTAACAGAATTACTAAAAATGAAATTGAGAGGAGAAGCAGAGTAATCATTGGGAGTTTCAACAGTCAAAAATTTGGACGATTTAATAGAAGGAGTTAGAACACTGTATCCAATTAAAGATGACATATATGAAATATGCTGGAAAATTCGAAAAATTATACAAGGAGAGGATGAAACAGTGGTACAGTATACAAATCGATTGAGAAGAATGGCAATAAAAGCAAAGGAGTTGAAGAAGCTAGAAGGAGCTAGTCAACAAGAGCAAAAACAATTTGAAGAAAAATTAGATAACGAAGCAGCCAAAAGCTATAAGAAAGGACTAAAAACGGAAATCAAGTATGAATTAGGTGAAGAAAAAACAGTGCAAGAAATTTCGAAAGCAGCTATAGAAATCGAGAGCGATTTAGAAGATAGAAAAGGTAAGGGTGTCATCAACAACCTATATGATAGACTAGAAAAAACACAAAAAGTGCTGACGTGCCAAATATGTAGTGATTTCAAGCATGAAGCGCTTTTTTGTCGTACAGGAGCATGTGTATTCTCCAAAGGATCAGACCATTTTTCTAATAACTGCAGAAATGTAACAAATAAAATAAAATTGATTTGTAAATTTAGTAGTCAACCAGGACATTCCATCAGCGCATGTCAATTAAATAAAAAACAAAATAATCACTGCCAATATTGTCAAGAAATGGGACACGAAGCAAGTCAATGCCCATATATAGGCGAATATGAAGTCTGTTGAAAATGCAAGGAAGCAGGACATAGTCCAAATAGTTGTTCAAATGCAATGATAAATAAGGTTGAAAAATGTGAATACTGTGATAATCCAGGCCACGCAGTACAAAATTGCCCAGAAGTTGTGTGTAGAAGATGCAATAAAAAAGGGCATACAATAAAATATTGCAAAGCAGGTGAAGGAAGATAGTTTTTCAAAATATGTACGATTTGTGACACATTCGGACATGAAGAAGCAGATTACGAAAGAGCAAAAGTTCTTGTTGCGGAATATAAAATGAAGCAACAGTTGAAGTGCCAAATGTGTGATGAAATAGGTCACATAGCTAAAACCTGCAACAAATCTAAAAACGGACAACAAACACAGCAAACTAGCAGTAATAACTATAAGAGAGGTTTTCAGAAGAAATTCTGTGAGTATTGCAAAATAGGAGGACACATAGTAAAAGAATGCAAGAAATTAACGACCTTAGAAAATCGAAAATAATCTAGTCAGTCATTTTGTGAGTATTGCAACAAATTAGGACATAAAATAGATAACTGTGAACAGATTAAAATGTTAGAAAAAGAGCAAGAGAAATTCCTCACAATATGTAAAGGTTTAAATCATACAGCAGAAAGATGTTACAGAATTAAAAATAACCAGGGAAACTACAATACTCTTCCAGGAGGGAGCGACTAGGCAGAGAAATTAAAGCGTTCCCACTACAAGCTAATATTGAAGAAATTGTGAAACCAATAATATTGAAGGAAGAAAGTTAAAAGGTAGAGTATCTGATAATATAAAAAATCAACCTATTATACAAACGTATGTTTTGAAGTTGGAAAATTTATTACAATATATAGAAGTAGAAAATCAAGTTACATGTACAAATTATAAGTTGCTAGTAGATAGTGGAGCACAACTGAACATTATTAAGAAGAATAATATAAATATGAATAATATAAATAATGATGAACAAATATTAATATCAGGAATAACTCAGAAAGCTATTAAAACACTGGGTTCTATTAAAATACCTATAAATGGAATATATTTAGATTTTCATGTAGCACCAGATGGGTTATCAATTCCGTATGACGGGATTATTGGAATAAAAGTTTTATTAGAGCAAAAATTAAGACTAGATAAAGGTTATTTAGAAATAAATAATAAAAGGATTATTTTAAAATCAGCAATAAACGAGCAAAAAATTAATATTAGTAGAATAACTGAAGTAATGCCAGAAAGAGAAGAAAATATAGAGGAAAAAACAGAAAAACTAATACAAAATGATATGCAGATAGTATTAAACCATGGAAAAAATCCAGGACAATTTGAACAAAGGTTTTATAGAAAATGAGGAGTCAGTAAGCATTGCTAATAGCTCTTTAAATTTTTGTAAGGAAGATGAGGAAGAAGCAAGAGCAAGTAGCTGGGATAAAGTCAAACTCACGGAGTTTCTTAATGATTCCAAAATTAATATTCAGCAGTTTATTGGAAACATTAACGAAGCTCTAGAAAACGATAAAAAAACCCGTAGAAGTAAATTACATTATTTCAGACTATCCTACAATAATTAAGACACTAAAGGATAATGTCAGTTACGAAAACGAGGAAAAATATGTGAAATACACAAATCAAATAAATGTTCTAACGTTTGATATAGAAGATATGCCGGACACGTATAATGGGATATCCAGCTTAGAATTACCAAGAGAGGAAGAAACATTACATCATGGGTCAATATTTTTAGCTACGGAAGGAGCAAAAACTTTGGAAAAGATTGAAAAACTAAGTAAAAATGAGAGAAAACGTTTATTATTAAATACAATCAATTTAAATGATTTATCGCGGAAAAAGAGGAAATTTATCGAAGATTTGATTTTAATGAATGCTGATATTTGTTGGTTAGAAGGGGAAAAAATAGGCGTATGTAATATAGAAGAGCACAAGATAAATCAAACAGATAATAAACCTGTCTATGTGAAGCAATTTCCATTAGAGTACACACTAAAGCAAATTGCTATAAGTGAAACAAAAAAATTAATAATAAATAAATTAGTTAGATCATCAACGAGCGCGTATAATGCACTAGCATGGGTAGTACTAAAAAAAGGGCTAATTAAAGACGGTAAAAAGAAGTGGAGATTAGTAATAGATTATCGCAAATTAAACGCTAAAACTATACCAGATCCATATATGTTACCTAATATTACAGAATTATTTGATTCTATAGGTAAAAATAAATATTTTACAACAATCGACATGGTATCTGGTTTCCATCAGGTAAAAATGAAAGAATCTGATATACATAAAATGGCATTTAGCATACATCCATTGGGACGTTTTGAATTTAAAGTACTACCATTTGGATTAATAAATTCACCGAGAGTATTCCAGAGAATTCTTACAGAAGCTTTGGGAGATTTATTAGAAAAAGGTTTTTGTTATGTTTATATAGATGATATAATTATTGTAGCTAACACAGCTGAAGATCATAATGAAAGATTTAATTTAGTTGCACAAAAACTTCGAGAAGTAGGACTGAAATTAGAAACAACCAAATGTAAATTTTTCCAAAAAGAAGTTGAATTTTTGGGACATATTATAAGTGAGCATGGATTAAGAACAGATCCTAAAAAGGTCGAAGCCATAAATAAATTCCCAAAACCAAGAAATATTAAAAATGTTAGAGAATTTTTGGGACTAGCAGGATATTATAGAAGATTCATAGAAATTCATAGAAAATTTTTCTGATATATAGCTAAACCAATCACAAATTTGTTACAAAAAGATACTAAATTCAACTGGACTGAAAAACATCAAGAGGCATTTGATATATTAAAAGAGAGATTATGTAATGCACCAGTTTTACGGTTCCCAGATATGTCTAAACCGTTTAGTATTACAGTAGACGCATCAAACGTCGCACTTGGAGCAGTCTTGTCTCAAGGTGAAATTGGTGAAGATAGACCAGTAGCATTTGCATCAAGAGTGCTAAATAAAGCTGAGAAAAATTATCATACGTATGAACGTGAAGCACTCGCAATAATGTTTGCAGTAAAAACATTTAGAAACTATATTTATGGAAATAAATTTTTTATTGTGAGTGATCATAAACCACTAATATCTTTTAAATCAGCAGATAAAAATAGTAGAGTGCAAAGATGGAGGTTAACACTATTAAATTACGATTACGAAATTATTTATAAACCAGGTAAAGCTAACACAAACGCTGACGCTTTTTCACGTAATCCAATCGAAAATATTCAAATTACAGTTGTTACTAGAGCTCAAAAAGCAAAAGAGTTAATAAATCAAAGAAAAGATGCTGTAATTCCATCAAATGAAGTAAAAATTCAGAAATTGAATGAAAATAGAGAAAAAAAGAAAGCTAAAGAAAATCAAAAAAGAAAAATAAGAAGCAAACGAATTAATAGCAAAACAAAAAAGTCAGTAGTTTTAGACACTAAAGATAATATAGAGGAACAAAAAATACATGATATAGATACAATTGTTTACACAAAAGATCCAATTATAGTGAGGAAAGATAATATAGCTCATTTTATAAACATGCAGTATAAAGGGTTAGATCAAAATACAAATAAGTTATTAGAAAATAAAAATATAGCAATCGATAAGCATCTTAGTGCTAATGAAATTGAAATAATAAAGTTGGATGCAAAAAAATTATTCATTATATGTATTGACATTGGTAATTCTGCAATAACTATAAAACAGAATTTATTAGAAAATCTTAGAGTATTAAAAAGTTTATTAGAACGCAATAAAATATAAAATTTCAGCATATCTAAAAATATAGACGTAAGAAATATAGAGTGGCAAGAGATCGAAGAAATGTTAAGAGAAGCATTTAGGGACTCAGGTATAAAAATAGTAGTTTGTTTAAATTATATAGAATATGTAAAATATGAAGATCGTGACAAAATATTTGGGTTAAATCACTCTACAGCAGTTGGTGGTCATTCTGGAGTAAATAGAACATTTAATAGAATTAGAAGTAAATATTTTTGGGAAAATTTAAAAGCAGATATTGAAAAGAGAATTAAAAACTGTGAAGATTGCTAAAGAAGTAAACTAAAGAGAATTAAAACTAGACAACCTATGGTTATAACAGACACACCGTTTAAGACATTTGATAAAGTAGCTATGGATATAGTGGGTCCATTAAATGTTACTAAAAATGAAAATAAATATATTCTCACTATACAGGATCAGCTGTCGAAATATTTAATCGCAGTGACCTTACCAGATCAAACAGCTGAAACTATTGCTGATGCGTTTATAAAAAAATTCATATGTATTTTTAGTTCACCTAAAGTAGTTTTAACTGACTAGCGGAGCAAATTTTACAGGTAAACTCTTAAAATCAATAGCAAAAAGATTTAAATTCTCAAAGATTGAAACAACAGCATTTTCTCCTCAGTCTAATGGATCATTAGTAAGGGCTCATCATCCATTGTGTGAATATTTAAAGAATTTTTCTTCTAAAAAAATAGAATGGGACGAGTTATTGAAATTAGCTCAATTTCATTATAATACAAGCATACATAGTGCACATAAATTTACACCGTATGAGTTGGTTTTTGCTTACCCGCCTAGATTACCATCAAGTGAACCTTTGAAGGTTTCTGAACAGTTGCCAACATTTAATAATTATATATCAAATTTAATAAAAAATATGCAAGATATTGCTAACTTAGCAAGAGAAAATCTAATACTTGCGACAGAGAAGTCAAAAAAATACTACGATAGATATACCAATCCAGCAAATTTTGAAAAAGGAGACCAAGTTTGGGTTATAAAAAATTCAAAACCTGGAAAATTAGAAAAAAATCAAAACTTAGGACCTTTTGAAGTATTAGATGTTAGGGAAAAAAGTAACGTAGTAATAAATAAAAACGGGAAGCCTAGCACAATTCATGCTAATAAATTAATTATCTATAAAAAGAAAAACTAATATAATTTTTTGTTCTAGGAAAAACCAATCATGATTATCTACATAATAATTATTATAACACTTTTTAAACCAAACGAAGCAATCATTGGATATGACTGTGGGTCAACAACACCGAACATTACGACATTTTTACTGTTGGACTCTGGAGAATGCGATTTTCATAATACAAATGTCAACGCATCGACCGTCGCTATATAATTGGTACAAGTAGCTGAATTTAGGACAGTACCGATTATTCAATGTAAAATTGAGGTTCATCGGACGGTTTTCGACTGTGGAGTATTTGGACCTTATACCGACAGAAAATGCAGAACAACAATACATAGAAGAGATAAGTCATGAACAATGTAAAATAATTCACGAGACGGGAGTTTTTAAATACGATAACGTTCATACAATCGCGAAATGAAAATAAATGCTACAACAACGAAAGGTGTAGATTTTGCGGGAAGTGCGGAAGGAAGATCTTGTTCGGGCGCTTCCTACGCAGATAGTTTTGGATCTTGGAATAAAGTCTTTGTTCATGGCTTAATCAAAATTACGCTAATAGAAAATACAGCTAAAGTAAATTTCAATAATGATAAGTTAATGTTGAGCGCGGGAATAGTATGCAAATTTTCGGATAAACATTGTATGGATACGGAATATGGCCATACTTTTTGGGATATTTTACGGCAAGGGGAATTTTTCAAAAATTCATACGATCTTTTATTTAAAGGTTTAGCAACAAAATATTTTAGTAATGACAATAATGAAATTGTTTATGCGGTCAACACTAGCGATATAACATTCGCATTAGCAATTAAGAACAAAGTAGTATATTGTAATCGCGAATTTATTAGAACTGAGCATCCAAAACTATTAATTGCAGAAAAAGATAGCAATTTAAATATGTATTACTACGTTAATGACCAAGTAAGAGCTCAGAATGCCGTAAATTTAGATTTATTTACTTATGTAAATTCAAAGTTTGTATATATTGAAAGACATTTAAGAAGTCAAATCAATAATCTATATATAAATCTAGTCACTGAAAAATGTGAAATTGAAAGAAAGGTTATCCAAAATTCCCTCTCTATAGCCACCTTATCCCCAGATGAATTCGCATATAATATCATGAAGAAACCAGGATATATAGCTAGAATAGCAGGAGCAGTAGTACATCTAATAAAATGTATACCGAGATCAGTAAAAATCTTACATTTAAATGACTGCTATAATCATCTGCCAGTATCTCTAGGAAATGAGACTTGGTTTTTAACACCAAAAACTCATATTTTAATTAAAAAAGGAATGCAGATAGATTGTAATTCTATAATACCTCCATATTATAAAATAAATAATGAATGGATAAAATTCATACATTCACCAACAAAAACAGTTGCACCAAACGTATTGAAACCAAATACGAAGATTGGCTGGATATTTGAGTCAATAGATGGATTAGCCACAAGTGGAGTTTATTCGCAAGATGACTTGGACAAACTACAACAACAACTAATGTTTCCAATGGAAAAAGCTTCATTGCTTAATATAATTGCCAAAGAGATTACTGGAGATGCTTCATCAGGTAATATATTCACTGAAAATACATTAAAAAATATTGCCAATAGTACATAGCATTTAAGTATCAACAAATTAACGACATGGGGATCGTTTTCATCAGTAATTATAATGATTTTAATCATCTTACATATTGTGAAATTGATCATTGATACAGTTATCAGAGGATATGCTCTTCATAAAATTTATGGTTGGTCCATAAATCTATTAGGAGCAATTTTTAGTTCCATCACCCAGTTATTAACATCGTTACAAAAATCTACGATAAAAGAGGAAGGAAGTGCCAAAAGGAAACATACTTCAGAATATGAAGAAACTGAGCTGCAAGATATTAAAATCATTCCCACAATTCCCAAAACTATACAGACAATTCCTTCACAACCACCATCTATTCCTAATAGACCGCCAGCAATCATTAAAAACAAACCAGATCTTTCATTGCAAAGAAAACTACTAGTATATTTTCGTAAATTTTGAATAAATTTTTATTCTTAAATGTCTTATATCATGGCGGTGGCCATTATTTGGGCACCGAGGAATTACATCTGACGACGTAATTTTTGTTTTTATTTTAACAATTAACCAGACTTATATTAGAACAAACTTGATTATTTTTTTTTTATGTTAACAGTTTAAGCAAAGAATTTGAATTTCGAATATATTACAATTAACTATCATTAATTGCAATATTTTGGCCCCCGAGGTGTTACGTCATAACGTAACTTTTGATGTTTCATTTTCAATTGAAAGTAGGACACATTGATGTCTCATTGTTTTAAAGAATCAAAATTCAAATTCTTATTACGTTCACAAAAATGCTGTCGAAACGTGTAAATGTGTCAATGAGCGCTGACACAGCCAAAATGTACACTCAGCGTTCCGTGACGTAACAAGCGAGCTCCACTTTTTATGTGTACAATTTCGATACTGTTAAGATATAATCTTTATAAATCTCCATAAACATATTGTGCCATACTAAGTTTTTAAAAGGTTTTGTGCGCACTTTAGCAGTCAGTTCAAAATTAGAGCTCCGTACCGCACTCCAGTCCGACAATTGGTGACAAGTACAAACTAAAAATTAAAGAGTCTAATACATAATCATAACGACAAGAATAAATACGATTATAAGAATAAAGAAATAAACAGTTTCTGTTATCTAAAGCAAAGCAGTAACATCATTTCATTTATAAATCAACCTGATTAAAGCACAACAAGGTAAGGTTTAAATATTTATTATCTAACACAGTGAGAGTGTTAGGCGCATACTAACTAGTTTTGAATATTAGAGCCTTGCCACTACACCATTCAGTACGTTTTGATTATCATAAATCATTTAGTAGTCAGGACGTAACAGCTACAACAGGAGCGAGCCAACCGTACGATCGGACGGACGAAACTGATCGAACACTGGATAGACGTAGAGTTGGTTAGGCCAATCAAGCACAAATATTATCCTGCGTTATCTAAGATAGAGGCAGAGATGCACCAATAAGTACGAGAGTTACTTGCAGCAGGCATCATAGACCCCTTTGATAGTGTCTTGTCAATCCCGGTAGTAATGGTGCGCAAAACGAATAGGCAATATCGTTTTTGGCTGACACTATTAAAGGCCGACGCATATCCACTACTTAATATAGATAATATCCTTCAAGAACTGCAAAAAACTAAGTACATATCAACGTTGGACCTTAGCAGCACGTATTATTAAATACCGTTGAAGCCGGAAGCGAGACTTCTGACGGCATTTGCAGTTCCTGGCCTAGGGCTATTCCAGTTTACCCGCATGCCATTTTGTTTAGCTTACGCTGGAGCGACTTTTTAGCGAATGATCAATGAAGTGATCGGTCAGGAACTCCAGCCATATACGTACTGAAGAAGATACTTAAGCCAGTAACTGCAGCTGGGTTGACGATTAACCAAGACAAGAGTGTCTTTTTCCGAGTAGAAGTAAAGTACTTCGGCATCCTGGTTAGTACCTGATTTTCGACCAGATCCTAGAAAAAGAGTACGCCTATAGTGGCGTATCCGGTCCTGAAGAACCTAAAACGCGATATCCTACGCAAGCAGGATGTTGCAGCAGGAGAAGAATTGAAGCGAGGCACGATCGATGCATGACATTATTGCATGGGAGGCTTATCCCAGCTGCAAAGGCAAGCGTCGCCAAGAACTCGGAGTACGCAAGATCACCAAAAGCGCTATCATGACACCAAGCGTAGGCTAGCGTCAAATCAAGTGGAAGACCTCGTAATAAGGCGAAACCACGTATACCAACATTCTGTGAACTTAGCGCCACTGTATATTGGGCCATATAAGATAGTAGAAGTACGGGGATACAATACGTATCGATTAACCAATGAAAGAGGTGAGCAAATCGATCTTGTACCAGCTTCACGGCTGAAGCCCTTCCATTCGTCAGCAACAGACCAAAAGTCGAAGAAGAGTAAAAAAAGAGACAACGCTTAACCGCCGCAGGATGCGAGCGTAGACGCTGGTGCGAACAATGCACTACAGCAAAGCGAGCAAAATTTTGTCTGCGAATATAGCGATAGAGCGTCCAAGAACAACGAAGTCGCAACACGTCCAACTCGATCGAAGAAAACGCGCAACGTAGTAACAAATCCTGCGACTAAGATAAGAAGTTCTCCAAAATTTAAGGTGTATAAGGTGAACAAATATAGTTCAATAGCGTCAAAATTTCTAGTTCTGGTAAGATGTATGCAAAATTCTTTGCACATTCTTTCCGAAAAAGAATGTTTAAACAGTGCGAAATATTTGTAGTTTTTCTGCTAGGTATTTTTTAGGTTAACGTGCCTACTGCATCTAGGGACTCGTGCAGGAGTAGCTCATGGCACAAAACGTATCTTGCTCAGTTTTTCAGTCTCACTCGCTTAACCATGCCCAAACAAAAAGGCGCAATAAGTATGCACTCCTAGTAGAATTCAGCCAAAGCATTTTTTTATGTGCAAGTCAAGACATCGGCATCACATCCGCTGCTTTATGATTGTTGTTCAACTTCAAAATCAATTTTAGCCTTTAATGTAGCAGAAAACGTGTTTATAAAGTTCAATGTCACAGACGCTTCACTAAAAAATACTTAATTGTTATTTGTTACATAAAACTATGTATAGTTTTTGTGTGTCATTAGTTTACCTTCTCCTAACCATACGCCAACTATTGATCAGGGTCTACAAGTCACGACTATTAATATTATGACATGGGTATTATCATAAATTTTCATATATTTAAGTTGAGGCTTCTTCGAACCCGTTTTTGTAAAATATACATAAGCAGCTATCGTAAATTACCAATTTTTATTAAAAAATGTCAATATTTTCACTCTTAATTATATAAGTCGTATGATTTAAATATAACCAGTTAAGCCACAATAAAATAGCAAAAAAAGTTTTTGAAAATTGAATTTTTCTCTAAACAAATAAAAAATCACTAAATCAAAAAGTTTTTTTTTATACTCTGCATAAATAATAAAATGTGTATAAAATTTAATAATGTAACAGTTTTAGAAAACTAACAGTACATTATCGCTTCCAACAAAGAGCACGTTCAAAATTACTCGTGAAGTGAAGCACATTTTATTTAATGCCACGTTTAAGTTTTTGCGCAAAGACTAGCATTTTTCATATGCTTGCTGGGCAGACTAGCACATTTCACGTATTTTCTGCGAAGACCAGTAATTTTCACAGGGACACTAGCAGTTCCAAGGCTATATTTTAAAACAATTTTGTTTTATTCTACAAGAAAAGTTAGTTTGAGCAGTAAAACGTGCAACATGTAAATGATGTTTGTAGTATTTTGAAAATTAATTACCTATGTAAGTTTCTCCATCGCCGAAATTATTGTCTTCACCACTTGCTGCAATTTGTGCAAGACTTTCTCTATCTTCAAGCTCTTCACTAGCTTTTGGTATGTTGGAAACAACATCATACGTGACACCAGTTTGAGTTAATGAATCAATTCTGACAATTCTTTTAAAGATTCTATCTGTAATACTTTGTTTTTTATAAATATTAAGAGCTAGTCTTTTCCTTAAAATAAGATCCATCGGTGCTGGATGTGATAAGCGAACAGTCGTTTTCAAAATTAAATAGATTCTTTCATTTGCTGGAAAAAATTAATGCAGTAATAGTTAGGAACAAGAAGTATTAATATTATGACTTTAATAATTTAACGGAACTCAAAAAAACAAGTATCATACTTTCATTTTACCTATAAGGAGCGTTGAAAACTTTCGGGTCAGGAATTTACCTAAAAATTTATAAATGTATTTTAGGTTTGCATTAAGATTTTATGCAGACTCGTGTTCTACCTAAAATTCTCAAGAAATGACTACTGGTCTACCTACAGACAAATATGTACAAATTAAAGAAAGCCCTTGTGATCAGCGCTGGCCTCATGGAGATTGGGGGGGGGGGGCAAACTCTCTTAGAAGCGGCAGAGGTTTGTCACCTGACCCCTGCTGCATGTAGAGACGCAGGTGATATGAAAATAGAAGTTGATGCAGACAGGGATAATAGAGCTGTTTGCATAACGCAAAGGAATGCGCATTTGGACCGCCTTGGCAGCAGAATCGAGAAATTGATGGACTATGTCAGGGACAGACACAATGTGCATGCAAACAAATTAAAGATCTTGCCCAAATCATAATAGCGATCTATAAGAATCTCTTCATGACAGATGATACTTTACTGCAATGCCAACGCCCGGAAACTCAGGGAAGGGAAATCCAGACAACCCCGAGTCTTATATCTCGGATGGCGGGTACAACAAAGGAAGTCCCAACTACTCCGCGGGATAAGAATGGAGGAATTAAAGAAGAGGATAACCAACCTAAGAAGGCAGTGTGACAGAAAGTCGTCACAAGAAAGTCAAAGAAGAGGGAGAACGAGATAAGAAAAAAGAATAAATGTATCTCTGGCGTTACAACTAGAATAAGATTAGAACGGATAGATACTATATTTTTGTTGATCTTCATGTGTATTTTTATGGACTTTGAACTCATAATTTGTTGAAAATGATTTAATAACATATGCTATATTATTATAGTTTTTTTTTAATGTATCCTTCCGTGAATTAATAAAGTACCTACTTTTTTACTTACTAAGACGAGCAAGATGCAGGAAAACAATGCACATATGCGGATACTTTCACGGACTCGTGACCACGCTGTTTCCGCTTCAACTGGAAGTAGCAAAACACCTATGCCGTCCATTGAGGCTGCTCTGAGTGATATTCGCGGAGCACTAGATGACATTTGCACCGATCAAATAGAGTCCCTCAAGACCCAGAACATCGTGTCGGAGAGGATTTCCAAAATTGAGCAGCGTCTGGTCCCGCTGGAGAAGCCACTCAAGGCCCTCGATAAGCTGCCTGCACTTAAAACTCGCATACACAATGCTGAGTCCACCATTACTGAGCTGCAGGCACAAATTCAAGATCTGTCATCGAGGAGCCCAATGATGCAGCAGGACAGCGGCCGCATTGTGCCTGACACTGCGGAGATTAGCAGCCTGCGCAGTGAACTGGCCGAGATCAAAAGGCGCCAGGAGCAGACCTCGAACTGTGTTGTCGTTGTCACTGAAACCTCGCTGCATCTCCTTGCGTTCTCAGTCGTAAACGCACTTGACCCCACGGTTCTTAGAAGAGGTGTAGCATCCGTCAGGACCATGGGGAGGCTTGATGCTACAAACAGCTCCGCCGGGGGTAACGGCAGACTGCCACCACTTGCTGTTATCCTATCATCAAGTGCGCTTGCTCGCTCGATCGTCATTGCCAAAGCCCGGAAGCGCAAGCTACACACCAGCGAGGGACTACTGACCATCAAGGGCTCATTAACATCAACGAGCTGCACCCCTCAGACGTCCACAAGCTGCGCACAAGGGCTAGGCTGGATCCTTGTATCTTCTTGGCCAAGAAGATACAAGGATGCCGAACGTTCGTCAGGGAAGGGAGATTATACATGCGCTGCAACGATGACAGCGAGCGTGCTATAGCCATCAATACCGATGCCGAGCTGGAAACTTTTTTAGCCCAGCTTCCACCCGCTACCAACGTCGTTCAACACTGAGGCTACAGCAACGCACATCATTCCACCATGCCCACTATCATGCTCATCCGCCATGTCTTCATCTGATTCTAAGGTATCTCTGTCCAAAGGTCTACGAGTCAGTCATTTTAATGCGAACTCGATTACGGGTCACATTAAGATGATCAGACTTTTCTTATCCACTTGCTCTCCATTCCACGTGATAGCTGTTACTAAGACCTGGTTAAGCGACAAGGTAGCGTTCATCCCTTCTCTTGACGACTACCTACTATACAGAGGAGACAGAAACAGAAACGGAGGAGGTGTGTCCCTCTACATTCACAAATCACTGACAGTTAGTGTTATCTCATCATCTGACGGTGAATAGTCAGGTAAGCCAAGCAAGCCTAAATATCTCTTTTGTGAGGTATCAGTTAAGGGAGTCTCTCCCATTTTCGTGGGAGTTGTGTATCGTCCACCTCATGCTCCATTCTTCCAAGGCTTTCACTTCATTGACCAACTAACAACCGACTTACACAACTAATCCACGAAGGTTATAATGGGAGACTTCAACTCTGACCAACTTTCCTCATGTGAAGATGCCAAGATCATCAAGGCTTTCATTGATGAAAACTCCCTTTTTATCGGTACCGTGTGGTGCCACACACCATAAACAGGGTTCTGATACCTGCTTTGACCTGTGTCTGATCGACGAGCAGGATCGCCTGCTGTCATACTGGAAGACAGACTCACCGTTCATCAACGGACACGACCTTATCACAGCCACTCTCGACGTACAGATTCCACGATACGTACCTAAAACATACTCTTACAGAAACTTTAAAAACTTGCTAAAGATCACTTCTTCGAACTAGAAAACACATAAAAAGTACACAGTCCATGCAAACGCACACACACCTTCTTCTTCGCTCATTCCATTTTCACTGTAGTCTCACTACATATACTTAACCATGCCTCAATCTGCTATTTACTATATTATTTATTCTTTTCTTATCTGTAACTTTGTATGCGTAATATCGTACAACATATTGTACGTAAAATAAATCTATCTAATCTAATCTCTCTCTTTCTCTCACTCTCTCTCTCTCTCTCTCTCTCTCTCTCTCTCTCTCTCTCTCTCTC